>CAUYQU010031535.1:0-126134 GCA_963574635.1 Cheracebus regulus
CCAATAAAATAGACTTTAATAGTAATAAAGACTAAAAGAAACGAAGGACATTACATAATGGTAGAAGGATCAATGTAACAACAGAAGTTAATGATTATAAATACATACGTACCTAATATAGGAGCACCCAGATACATAAGATAAGTTTTTACTGACTTACAAAGAGATTTGGACTCCCACACAATAACGGTGGGAGATTTTGACATTGCATTGTTAATTTATAATACACCCATTCTGAAAGTGACTATATAACAGAAAGTGAATTACTCTTTAGTATTTACATAGTATTTCACAGACCTAAATGAAATATTGGTTAACTGTTTGTTTGTTATTTTCTTCCTGTATTCCTTTCTGTCTCTGTTGTTAAGTATAATTGACAGCATAAAAGAGGTTTTTAATACCTTGTTAAGATTGCATTCCAGCCTGGGCAATAGAGCAAGAATTCTGTTCTCTCTCCCACTTTTTCTGTCTCTTTCTTTTTTTCTCTTATATATATATAAAAAAAATCTAACAAAAATAAAACTGAAAACAAACAAAAATAAGAAATAAGCTCATTAAGCAATCTTAATTATAATTTTCTATGGAATTATTTGTCATATAACGTTAACAAATACAATGTAATGGTATATAAAAATGCTATGTTTAAATATTTATTCCAGAAAAACAAGAATGAAGAAATTATAGGCATGAGCCATCTCAACCGAGTGGGTTGGCTGATGTCTATAATCCCAAAACTTTGGGATGCTGAGGTGAGAGGATTGCTTGAGGCCAGAAGTTGAAAACCAGCCTGGTCAAACTGGTGAGACACCATCTCTACAACAAGTAAAAAAATTAGCCAGATGAGGCAGTGCAAGCATGTAACCCCAGCTACTGAGCTTTTTGGGAGGCTGAGGCAAAAAGATCACTTGAACCCAGGAGTTACAGGTGCACTGAGCTATAATCAAGTCATGGAACTCCAGCATAGGAGACAAAGAGAGACCCTGTCTCAAGAGAAGAAAGAAAAGAAGGAAGGAAAGAAGGAAGGAAGGAAGGAGAAGGGAAAAGAAGGGAAGGAGGGAGGGAGGGATGAAAAAAGAGAGAAAAAAGAAATAAAGAACGAAAGAAGGAAGGAAGGAAAGAAGGAAGGAAGGAAGGGAGGGAGGGAGGAGGGAAAGAAAAAAGGTTGAGGCATGCAATGCATAAGGAAGTAGAAGGTAAAAAGTATAATTAAATAGGAAATATTGAAAAGTAATTATTCATGGCATCTATCACATGCCTAACTGAAGAAAAAACTCACAAAATAAACAAACATGCACACACAGACACACATACAGACACACACACACACACACACACACACACATACAAAACAAAGCAAAAGTCTCTAGGTAAACAGAAATAGAAATACAGCATGTTAATTTCTATAAATACTTCTTCTTATATGATTCAGGATTATTTTTCATGGAGGAAAGATGCAATTTCCATTAAATCAGCAATAAAAAGGAGAAGCCCTCCATTAAGAATGATATTTAATAATCATGGTTTTAGCAATTCTAACACAATCATTTATTCATTCAACAAATACCAATTGCAGACTTGGTATGTACCAGACACTGAGAGTACTGTAATGAATTAATGATTCAATCTTGAGTTCTTATAAAATGATTTCTTCTAATGAGAAAAACAGAAAATAAAGAATAGAAGATGTAAGACATGATAAGTGTTATGGTGAAAACCAAAACAAGAAAAGCAATCTTGCAAGCATTTCTTAAAATTAATATATAGAGATTCTTCATCCTATTAATAGATATCCACTCCTGGAAATCTATTTCCCACAAAGAAGAAGTTCCATTAGTGACAAAATACAAACACAATGAATGTCTATACAAAAAATACAAACACTGAAGAAATTGTGGCAAGTTCTTTCCAAGGAGTATTATTCAATCATTTAGATGAATGAATTGGATTTCAACCTTTTGACTTGAAAAAAAATCACTTTTTTAAAATTAAGAAAATGAATAAACACACAGGTAGAATATTCTATTCTTTTGATAGAAGAAACAGTCAATGCAGGCATATTACTTGAGGTTAAGAGTTTGAGAACAACCTGGCCAATATGGTGAAACCCCATCTCTACTCCCAATACAAAAGTTAGCTGAGTGTGGGGTCTCACTTTCCTGTAATCCCAGCTACTCAGGAGGCAGAGACAGGAGAATTGCTTAAACCTAGGAGGTGGAGGTTGCAGTGAGCCAAGACTGTGCTACTGCACTCCAGCCTGGGTGACAGAGAGAGGTCCTGTCTCAAAAAAAAAAAAAAGAAACAATAATAATTAAACAATTATGTATATGTGTGTGGTTTATAGATCTATCTATATACATAAATAAATAAATATTTAAATTATATGAGGGTCAGGAGAACATCTAATAGATAGTAAACAATGGTAACCTGGTGGATGAAATTAATGACTGTGAAAGTAAGCAAAACAATAAGGCCAAAAAAATCCAGATAACAGTATGTGTAATATTTGTTCTTTTATGGAATTTATGAGGATGTGTAAAAAGATTTTTATGAAATGTTTATAGTGACAATATCAGGATGGTATGATTTTAAGTTGTTTTCCCATGTATCTTGTTTGCTGTATTATTAAATAATAAAAATTAAAATTGAACAAAATTTCACTACTTTGCTGAGGTGGTGCAAATAAGTTTCTGATTTATTGCAATATTTCTTACTATGTAATGTGCTACTTAAAAAGTCCTTGCTATGAAGAGTAAGTAAAAGTAAAAATTTATCCTGCCTGTATTAGTTTGTTTTTCACACTGCTGATAAAGGCATACCCATGACTGGGCAATTTACAAAATAAAGACGTTTAATGGACTCACAGATCCACGTGGCTGGGGAGGGAAGCCTCACAATCATGGTGGAAGTCAAGGAGGAACACTTCACATCTTACATGAATGGCAGCAGGCAAAGAGAGAGGACTTGTGCAGGGAAACCGGTATTTTTAGAACCCTCAGTTCTTCTGAGACTTAGTCATTATCATGAGAACAGTATGGAAAAGGTACCCACCCCTATGATTCAGTTACCTCCCACTGGGTTCCTCCCAGAACCTATGGGAATTGTGGAAGTTAAAATTCAAGATGAGATTTGTGTGGAAACACAGCCAGATCATGTCACTACTGAAGAGAATACTCCAAGAAACGTATTTTTTCACATGCCTTTAACCTGCAATGAGATTCCAGTCTAGAAGTTCAAATAGAGAGATAAGATATTTTATCCACACTTGATATTCCACCTTCCCTTCACCCTTAACAAGACCAAATTAAGCAGAATAGCATTATAAGTTGAAAAATCTACTTTCCTTTGCATCCCTTTAAGGCATTCCAAGCATGAATTTTAGTTATAGGATTTGTTACTCCAGAAATGGCTAGAGTAAATCATGCTGTTAAAGATGAAAAATATAGCCTGTGCACCACCATTGCTCTCCTTGCCTCATCCTCAGTTCAGGTTTTTTTCTTCATCAAAATGCAAAATACTGTTTGAAAAATTAAGCTAGGCCCAGAGTATTTATCATGAAGCATATTTGTATTGTCAGCCCTCAGATGCATTAGGCAGTTGGCTTAGTCTGAGCAGATTCTTCAGTGTTTACAAATCACCCATCACCTTGAGAGTTAACATGAGTGTGCCAGCAGTCTGCCTACAGAGGAACCTCCATGAATACACATCACTCTCTTCCACTTATGACTAATATTTTAGTTGTGTTCAAATCTTAAGTATAATAACAACTGCACATTGAAAGTTTGCACATCAGACAAGCTGGAGGTTATTTCAGCCTTCCAATTCACCTACCATGTTTTAGAGGAGAGAGATCATGAAGCAGACAAGTCACATCTCAGACACAGTCCTGGGATATGTATTCATATGTAACTTTAATGCGAACCTCTCATGATAAAATCCAATATGGTACCATACAATGTAATACAATACAACACAGCAGAATACAATACAATGCAGTACATTTTTCCTGGGTTGCAAAAAAAAAAAAAAATTAACAAGAAATCTGTTTTTAAAAATCTTACATTTCTATAAAGTAAATATTTCTTCAGGTAGTGAACTGTGAGTAAAGTATCTAAGTAGTGTAAGAGAACAATAGTAATATCCTGAGAATAGTCAAAATCAAACGTTTTTTTCTGAGCAGGGATTTTTCAATCTCTAGGTGGGTCCTGTACACAACTCTGAGGCAGGCTGCATTTGTTTCTATCCTCCATTTCATCCAGTTCCCACATCCCCTGTGATGTTAGTTCAGGTGTTTTCAGTGTCCTTATAATGATAATAATAGAGTAGAAGTTCTTTCACTATGATTATTCATCAGCTAATTATAAAAGGCAATTATACCTGGAAATCTATTTTAAATATATACAATCATATATTTATATATTTTTAAAGCTTTTAGAGATGTTTCTGCAAATTCCATTTTTTTATTCTCTAACGTCTATCCAATTCTTCTAAAGATCCCACTCAGAGATTATTTTCCAACATATATTAAATAACTTTTGATTAAATTAATATTGACATAAACACTTTTGGGATCTAACCCAAATTAATTTTGGTGAGTGCAAAATTCACCTGGTAGAAGGAGAAAAGCAGGCAGTTTAGAGAGAAACCAACTGGCCTCAGCCGTTGTGTGAGCATTAGTCCATAGTCTGATGGCAAATGAGAAGCATCAGTTAATTTAGAAGGTTGAAGTCACTTCTGAAGGAACCTAATATAATAAAAAGGGTAATAATAATAATAAAGAGCATATATAATGTATTAAGTGTTGTGCTAAGCCTTTCACACCTCCAAAGTTTTCTATATTCATGGAGCCAACTCTTGGCAGTTCGATATCCACAGTGCAATCCCAATAACTGCTCTTCGTCTAGACACCATTCACTACCACCCACATGAAATTATTTACATCCGTTTGCAAACATTTTTTCTGGTTAATAATGAAAAATCTTATTTTTGTTTGTTTGCTTTACATTTCTTTTATAATTTCAGTGGACAAGACACTGAAGAATTAGAAGTCGCATCTCACTTCCCAATCAACCGTTGAAGAACAATCTAAACCACAAAGATTGTGCTGGCATTTGGAACAAGAAAATGTAGAACACATTTCTGAAATCTGTTGGAGGAAAAAGAACCAGGCAAGGACTCAAGTTAAGGGCAGGAAGTTTTTATAGTGGGGTTAAATTAACTATAAACCTTGTTCTCTTCAAATAGGATATCACACATAGTCTTTATTTTTCTTATATAAATTAAAAAGCAAAAATATAATTGTTCTATTTTGTGTAGCGATCACCAAGAAAAATGAGCTTCTAAAAAACAAATGCAATTTTGACAGAAAGCAGAGAAGGCTCCCTCCCTACAGGTGGAAAGAAAGGTCATCCTTAAAATTGTCCAACAAATGAACTGTGTGTCTTAGACAGCACCAACACCTTTCCCAATATAGGGTCCATATATGCAGCTTTCACTCAAGAATATTTTGAATGGTATTCACAATGTCAGTGCAAGCAATAGTATCATTAAAAGAATTTAAACCAAATCAACATAAATCAGACATATGATTCCCTATGACCTATCATTGCAGAGTGATGAAGGCTGGACAGATTTGAGGGAAGAGAAGTGAAAATTTTCTTGAGGTGAAAGATGGTTAGGACCCTTGGAAAGGTATCAGGGCTTTGAGGTATGACTGATAGAAGAGGAGGACAAGATTGTGCTGATTAATCCCATTAATCTGCTGCTTTGAGGAGAGCAATTACAGTTTTCTTCTATTTTAGGTATAGATAAGAATTTCTTGCATGTCTACATTAAAAAAACTGAAACTACTATTACTTGAATAAAAAGTCAATATTCTCATCCTATCTTCCCCTCTAAGAATTACTTTAGAAACTTGTTAAAAATGCAAAGGGCACACTTCTAGAGATTATAGTTCATAGATCTGACATGGGTGTCCAAAAACATGTTTTGCTGTTTTGTTTTGTTTTTTGTTTAAATAAACCCTTTGGTTGATACTGATAGAGGTGGTCCCAGATCACACTTGGAGAAATACCTCTCAGGAAGCTCTATGTTTTCAAATTAAGTCTAACACTCATCGCCCAACACTTCCAACACATTTTATGTCCTGGAGCTCCCCTTTATCTGATGCAGCTCTTCTTGCCTTCTCTGGATATATAAGCAATTTTATTTATGGCTACAAACAAATCAACTCCCACCATTTTACCAATATGAGAAGTCTATCTCCATGAATATTTGTTATTTGTTTGTGTACCTATTATATAATAGAGGCTTTGCTTATGACTATTTACATAGTTCTGTATTTCTGTAATGGAGATTGTGCCTACATCATCTCCAAATAAATTTCGAATGCAATTTACAGTGTTCCTGTATACATATCCATATTGCTATGATAATATCGGGAAAAATCAATTTATTTTTGTTTAGGTTTCTGGTTACATACTTATCCAGCATACAGTAGTTAAATGTATGAACTAACAAATATTTTAAACCTTTGTATAGCATAATAATTTTCACATAAAATTGCAGTAAAGACCTCAATGTTGGAAAAAAAATAGACAAATTCCCTAGAGACATTAATTTTTGGTTGTTGGAAAGAAAAGAACCATCTTCATGGACATGCTCAGGCACCTCCACGGAGCCCTAAGTTTCTTCATAGAAACAGCTTCTTCATTTTACAGCTTCTGTATTTCTGCCTGAAAAATGGGCCTTGCCAGCATGCTGCTTCTACACAGGCTTTTTCCAAGGACATTCAGTGACAGTGTGTATAATGCCAAGGACTTCTAGTGAGCCTGGAAATAGCAACACATGAACATTTCTTTTTTAGTCAATGTAAGTCAGAAACTTAAATTCTCTCTTGCTCATTCTCTGCCTACCCTCTTTTGCTTTATGTCCACATGTGTGAGTTGGGAGAAACACATAAAGTGGACTGTTCATTAGGAAAAGAAAACTACAGCCCTTAAATCATGAATTTATGCAATTTTTAACTCTTTTTAACAAGCATAAAATGGTTCACGGGAATTATGCAAGTATAGATCATTTTAATTTGAATCATTGTGGAATCATAAAAGACTCAGTTCTTTAATTTTGTGCCTTCAAGTCAGCTACTTTGATTAAAAAATAATAAAGCATGAGAGCCGTAGGGTCCTCACAGGTTCTCGGCACTATCGTGGCTCCCTGATCTTCTGTGCTAATTCTCCTCATTAATATTAATAAAAGGCTGATAGGCCATTGCAAAGCATGATACGAAAAGCTGGCAATTAATTGCTTGTAGTAGTTTTATGCTTATTTTGCACAATGAAAATAATGCCTCGGGACTGACTATGAGCTAATCAATAATATCAACTGTTGTGAAAATGAACACCTTTGGTTTAGTTTTTATACATGTCCTTTAAATCTGAGAAACATAAACATCCAGTGATTTTTTTTTTAATTTACAGACTGAAAAATAAAGTATTTTATTTTTTCTGGCACTCTTTTATTTGGGGAGATGCAATGCCATGCATATATACATGTATATTTCAGATTGCCCAATCAGTTCAATCAGTACATTCTAGGTGGTTGTGCCTTTATTTAGATGCAGTTGAAAATTAGAAGACTTAGCACATTGTAAGCTGGATAAGCCATTTTGGAGACTGTAGATCAATCCTTTCAATTGATTTGATACATTAACCAGTTTTATTGATTTTTAAAACTTTTATTAATCAATCACCTGATATTTTAAGTTCAAATTCACTACTTACCAGATGAATTTTAAAAGTTCTATACAGGTTTCAAAAATCCTAGATTTAGAGGCAATAAGCATTCCTTCTTCTTACCAGAGACTGGAGAAGAATGCTTCTAATTCTGGTGTCTTACTTGAGGAAATTGCGTAAGATCTGCTATAATTTTATCATTAAAAATTTGTGTTAAATATATGAACTGAGAAGTTTACTTAGACCTTGGCTGTGTTTGGGGCCCCATTCATTTCCTCTGATATCCACTTTGGTGTCATGACAATGATTCTCATGCCGTACCTCATAAATCTAATAATAGATATTTAATTAATAAATCAAATTGTCTATATAGGTACATACATATTGTTTAAAAGAAAATACATTGAATAAATGATGTTAATGGAAACATTTTCTAAGAAATCTAGCTTTAAAAATAATATATTTTAAATAAAATGGTCAACATAATCGTGCACAGAGAACATAGTTTGTTTAAATATCATGATACTAAAAATGACTTGATCCAAAATTCTGACAAGAAATCAATGGGATAATAAAATAGAAATTTTAATTCAGCAAAAATAATGTTCTTCACATGGGATCTCTTCATGTCAGTTAAATGCCAATGAGGGTAACCACTTCTAAGTAGAATAATAGTTACTGAGTAGAAGCCTATATCAGTTGCAAGCCAAATTGCCAAATTAAAAAGGATATGACTCCAGTATAAGAACTGGCAATAGGAGCTTCCTATCACTTGTTCACGTGCTTCTTCAATTCACAACCAAACAGAGCCACAGAATGAGGAACATTGTAATCTGCTGAGAAGGGCTATTCACAAGGACAGGGGATTGAGGCAAATACCGAATTTTCTCATCATCTAAAGGACACAGATTTATAAAGTGCCCATCTAAAGATTGCTTGTCTTTTATATTAAAGCTCTACATTTCCAAGAGGTTACCATCAAGTAATTCATGACATTGAATTTAGAGTTTTGGCTTACTCATTGTGCCTTAGAGATAAATAGTATGACTCAGTCATTGGCTTTAAAGTCCTTTACAAAAACATAACTTTATTAATGCATTAAGCAACTCACCACAATGAAAAATGGTAAAATACAGAAAAGTTGTAGAAAGCACCACTAGCAATGTGACCAGTTTTTCTATTCATTGTTTCTGTAACAGATAATAAATCACTAATTCTTTGCTTATTTACCTGTATTTCTGCACTTTCCATAAACTTTGAGATATTTTAGAGATAAACAATTGAAAAGACTGTGTGTGTGTGTATATATATATATCTGATATCCACTTTGGTGTCACATAAATCTAATAATAGATATTTAATCAATAAATCAAATTGTCTATATAAGTGCATACATATTGTTTAAAAGAAAATACATTGAATAAATGATGTTAATGGAAACATTTTATATATATATATATATGTGTGTGTGTGTATATATATATATACACACACACATTTGAAAATCTAAAATCCTGTCTCCAAACAGAAGAAGGTTCCTGTGAAGTGGTTCTTAGTGTTTTTGAAAGCTGCACTTTGCTCTAAAGTTCCTAAAATCTGATTCAATTTCTAAGTGTTTCAGAAACTAAGGTAAAAAGGAAAACATTTTATGGTGCATAACTTTCATTTTCTTATAAAGTATGATTTGAAAATTAGTCTCTAGAAATAATTTTTTCTCCCAGAAACTAAACTCAAATAGTGGATTAATCTTAGATTGTACTATTTCTCAGAATGAATTTTTAGAGGGTGCAGAAAACATTTTTTTTTGTTATAGATTCAAACAATTTTAAAGCCAAAAGTGATTTTGAAGGCCATCTATTTCTACCTCATGTTTTATGAACAGTTGAACTGAGTCTATGAAAAATAGATAGTTTTCCTAAGAACATTCATCTGATCAGCAGTAGAAGGTCATCTGGAAGTCCTTAGTTCCTGATCTCCATTATACTCCACTTTTATCCTCCCTTATTTAGTTTCAAATCTTGACAGTGCAGCTCAGTGTTCCTGTCTACCCAGCTTGTTCTTCTCTCTCCAACTTGTCTTAAAGTCTGGCTAATAAGTCACTGCAGTTGCTTTTATGTAACTGCTCCCCTTATTAGATTGTGGCGTAACTTTCCTCTCCCTATAGAGAAACAACCTCAACTCAGCTTCCCACAAAATATTTTTTTCTTTTACTTTTAGAATCTAAGTCTTGTCTCTTTCTGTCCTTTTTTAACTGCATTAAAACATGCTGGCTTCCCCCTTCTAGACAGCCAATCTGTCCCAGACCCAAATTTTTCTATTTACTCTTATTGTTACTGTATTTTTATCCATATAAGTAAAAGCCTTTATTGGTAAATCTATGTATAGATTGTCTGTGGAATGGCTTAGCATTATTCAGGACAAAATGTTAACATATATTTTAGACATGCCAGAACTCAAAATGAATTTTATTAGCTTCTCTACACTTCACTTTGCCATGAGAAGACCAGTCAAATTAATCTTTCAGCATTCAGTAAGTGTTATGATGTGTTGACTATGTTTAAGGGTATCCACAGTGGAGAATAATACAAGCAGTAAATAATCTGTATCATCAAATAAAAAACAAACTCAACAAGGTAAGATTTAGATAAATGTCATGAAAAAGTTAGCAACTAAAAATTATATGGGAAGAGAGGAGGGGTCTGTTTCTTCTGCTGAAGGTAAAGAGGATAACTACAGGTTGGACAGTTTTTTCACACTACTATTTCAGTGACTGAAATGACAGTTACGTAGATTGAGCTGAAGTGCCATTTCTTCCTGTCTTCCAATGGAAGCAACTTTTATGCATCTCTTTCTCATGAAATGTGATGATAATTGTGATGATACTGGTAAGCTTTTGGTTTATTGTCTAATATTATCTTTGGGCATTTCCATACTAGTGTTATCTGATAAAGTATGTAGGTACTTAATGTATACAACACAGCTCCAATATGAATTGAATAAGCTCCTAGTGGATAACACGTAAGGGACAGTCTAGACCAGATGTTCCTCATCTCTGTGGACCAAATTCTACCACATTTTCACTCTTTCTAAAAGCGTCACCAAATGAAGCTTGTGAGACCATGAAACAATACTGACTGGTGAAAATGTGGTCATCACCGCTTATTCCTCCTCAAATGTGATGCCAAATAGCACCTCATTAATTCCTATATTGCTCCAGCTTTTGCCGTAACAGTAGTATGTTACAGTAGTACGTTTTTATTGTCTTAACAAACTTGGCCCCAAGGTTAACAAATGTCCAAGGAGTTACCTTGACGTAATAGTGCCTGCAGGGACCAACAGAGGAACCAACCAGAGTTGGGGCAAGAGATGGAGACTGGAAGAGGGTTCTTGGCTGTTTTATTATTTCCAGCGGAAATATCTAATGAAGCAGTCTTTGTTGTTCTGTTTAATCTATTTTTCAGATATTAAAGAAGATTTTATTCCTAATATATTTATAAAATAATTTAAACCAGGGAATTTGCAGCAGGTGGTTTGCAAATATGTGTTCCATTTCTTTCCCACAGATAAGCCTTTCTAAACATGTCTTTGGTGAACCTCACTGAGGCAACCTCAGGGTCAGTGTCAGTCAACCTCATCTTCCTCGCAAAAGAGGGAGATCATGGAAGAAAGGGGTTATGGTTTTAGATGACTTACACAGACATTTTCTGAAAGTTTTTCCTTGCACACACACACACACACACACACACGCACACACACACACACACGGTACATCCAAAGAAAGTTTTACTTTTCAAATGCACAGAGATAAAATTTCTCCTATGCAAGTATATCCAATTTAACTATTGCTCTTGATGGACTCTTTTATTAATCACAATGGGTTGTTTAGGAGGGGACATCTTATACTTTTGGTTTCCTGTAGCTTTCTTTGAAAGGTCATCTCAAGGTGGCAAGAAAGCATAAATGGGGGAACTCGAACAGTAGGGAGAGCACAGAGATAGTGAAAAGCTTTAACACTGTTACAGTCTGCCCATTTCCACCTTAAGCTAGCCTTACCTACTCAATGAAGTGTTCTATATATAAAGCAAAGCAAAAGTTTCATTCAAATATGCATAAAATGAATCAATATTTGTGCATGTTGTTGGTGGTGATGGTAATGGTGATGATATGAAATGCTCAAAAAATGTAGGGGTCATAAATCCCAAATAGGCACAAATGTCTATCTTTTAAGAAAATGCTCTGTCTTAAGGTTATTTCCTTAACCTTGTTCCCTTCAGTGACTTTTGCTTCATAAAGTCTTTGTAAATTTTGCTTACAGTGAGCCTTAGCGTTTTCCTGCACAGATAGCCTTCCCAGGATATCAACATCTTCAAGCTTACCTTGATATGATTCAGGAGGCAACATTATACCCTTGACATACATACAAGAAAGGCTATATGTGACTACACAGTAACCTCATATTCAAGTTTGGCAGTAACTCATCTTAAAATGTTATGGTAAAAAACATTCTGGATTTCATGTATCTATCATGTGTGGCTGGATTCCACAGTACTTTCCCACTTCAATTCTGGCTGTGTTTAGGCAAGAACAGCAATTTGAAAGGGGAAAACACTAAACTTTGCAAATGCTAAAATTTTATATTTATATAAATTTGTTCACAGGGCATAGGATTTGTTTATAATGTTTCTTAACTTTTAATTAATTGAAATAGTTAGAAAAAATATCCTTTATTCAGTTACCTTATTTTTAAAATACCATAATTCTGATAAAGTGTTATTTTCAGCTTGCTGTGAATGGAAGAAAGTACCATGACAAAATCAATCAAAATGAAAATATAGTAAATCACTAATTGTGAGTCAGAGGGATCTCTAACCTCTAATACTCAAAACCCAATTCTTTTGTGAATAGTTCTTAAGCCAGGAAGACTAAACTGTTGATGCATGTCAGCACTTTGTCTATAAAACATAACATAACGTGTACTTGGGTACTTGGGAATAGCTATTTTTTTTAAAAAAGGTTGCTGTCACCCAATTTCCCACCACAATCAAAACTTAGTTTCTAGACATGGTACAATAGCACACTGTCGCTATAATTACAACCCATGTCACTCTTGTCAAGTCTACTGGATTTCCCGTCTGTTTGTCAACAGCATCCTTGAAGTAGGATATTGCAGTAAAGCACACAAAGCTTCCACGGTCTCATTGTTACTGTAGGTCAGCAGGAAATGTTCTTTGAACTCAGCTCTTAAAATGTAGTGGGGATCAAGTTGAGTACAAATGACCAGTCAGCTATTAGGCTCTTATTTCTTGGGACAGCTGGCTGAGTTCTAGCACCAAGAACAGCAACTGCTTTATAGAAATCCCAGTTAGTACTAGCATATTCACATGGAAGCAATAAGGGCTTCTAATAACATATGTATAAAGCATCCTCTCAGTGGAAAAACTGCAGCAATATTTAAGAAAGAAAGCAATTCATGCTTTGTATGTCAATGCAAGGTAGCATTTAATATATAGCATAGGAATGGAGAAATTATGTACCATGGACTTCAAAGTAAATAAGATTAATTTCACCTGGGAAGACTGAAAGCAACATCATGAAAAAGGTAAAATTTGATGTATGTTTTAGAGAACAGAAATGCCAAATATGTTTCTGTGAAACTTGCAGATGTTTGTATAGAAAATTTAGGAAATATGCTCTGGGCAGTTTCTCTTACGTAAATCAAGAATGGGAGTAGGATTGCTGCTAACTTTTGTGGACCTATAAATAGTCCAAGCAAGCTTATCCAGGGAATTCATTTCATGAGAAGCATAAGAGGCTTGAAGGTTTGTTTGGGAATGATGGTGCAAAACCTATTATTTAGGAGAAGTCTAATGTGTGTGATAAAAATTAATCTAACTAGTGCTTTAGAATGATTAATGGGTACATTGGCTAAAAAGAGAAGACAGGGCATTAGTTCTGTATTCTGCATATGAGATCATAGTGATTTGAACCAAAGTGTTGGTGACAGTTATTGAAAAAAGGAAGAGAAGCTAAAGAAATTTCAGAGTAGTAATTATAAGCAAACTGCAGAGGATATAAGTAGAGATTAGACTTATCAATGGAGAAACCATAAAAAAGTTAGAAGTCTGTATGGATAAATGTTATTTTTGATGAACACTTGAATTGTTTTTTAGATAAGGATTTAGAAAATGATGTTAATCTCTGTCTTGGGTTTTAAGTCTACATTTTTTTTTTTGTCTTTTACACCCTTACTTATTTTTAAACACTGATGAAAATGGTCTCTGCACTAACAAGAAAAACATTATTTGAGGTTTTTTAATGTGTTGGCATATACCCTCGATTTAGTATTTCATTGCATTACTACAGCTTATGAAAGAATCTTCTCAATACCAAAAATTTCCCTTCAACAGTGATAGCTACAAAATTTATAAAAATGCTAATTCAAGTAATTAGGAAATTAGAGAAACAGGCTATGTTCAGGAAGAAAAAAGAGTGAGTGATGAAAAAATATTTTGTATTTGCAATTCCTTTATTATTTAGACTAAAATGTACTCTATTATATTGGATATGAATTTTAATTCTATTATTGCGTTTTTCATTTTTTTACCATTCGCTTATTCATATATGTACATATCTAATCCAGTCTTTTAAAATTTATCTTTTTTTTGTGTGGCGTTCAAATGCAACAATCATAAAATAGAGCCAACATTCTTAACTCAAAATCAGTAGAATGAGGTGGGCAGATCACCTGAGATCAGAAGTTTGAGACCAGGCTGGCCAACATGGTGAAACCCCATCTCTACTAAAAATACAAAATTAGCCCAGTGTGGTGGCACATACCTGTAGTCCCAGCTACAAGGAAAGCTGAAGCAAGAGAATTGCTTGAACCTGTGTGGCAAAGGTTGTAGTGAGCTGAGATTGTACCACTACCCTCCAACCTGGGCAACAGAGTGAGTCCCTGTCAGAAAGAAGAAAGAAAGAAAGAGAGAAAGAGAGAGAATGAGAGAATGAGAGAGAGAGAGAGAGAAAGGAAAAAAGAAAGAAAAGAAAGGTATCAGTAGACAACTGATGCCTAGGGTACTTGGGAGGAAGCATGCAAAATTTTGTCTGGGCGTCAGTTTCCTTGGCAGACCTTTCTGCAGATTATCAAAATACTCTTCATTTTTTGTATGAGTCCATATTTGTCCATGTACAACTCACAACATGAAAATGGATTTTAACCTTCTTATCAAGTAGGGAATAGTACTTTGTCTCTGCAAATGGTTAAGTAGTATTGGCAATTAAATTCTCACAGCTAACTCCCAAAGGCTCCCTTTGATGTTTCCCATTCTAACCACAGGTCCAGTCCAGCACATAGAATTTATGACTGTCCTCTTGTTACAATATTATTTATTCGAAATTCCTCTTCTACTAGGTTGGCTCATTATGTGAAGTACCATTTGATGTCCTGGTGAAAACAGTTACTTTAGGACAAATTTCCTCCTTTACTTAGCCCTTTACCTGAACTCCCCAACTCTTTCCTCCTCAGCATTTTGACTGCATCAGATGCTCCCATTATTTCATGTAGCTTTTTTATTTCCCTTGCTAACAAATATTTTCTGTAAGCATTTACATTTCCTCAGGTCTCACATCTTAAGAACACTGCAAAACAGAATTCCTCTCTTGACCCACACATTTCCCCATAAAGTTTTATTTTGTATCTCCCTTTTGAAGTCAGAACTTTCCAGTTGTCAGAAGATATCACCTTTACTTTCTCATCTTCCACTGCATAATCACCTGTTGCATTGAAATTCCATTCTGTTCCTACTCTACCAATAAATCTACCCTTTCCAAGAATACCAGGTGCCTCCTTGTTGTCGAATCAAATGGGTAATGATCTCAGTTCTAGCATTACTTGATTTCTAGGTTACATTTGGCACTGTTGGATTTCTCCTCCTTCTTCCAATTCTTTCTTCCTGTAACTCTTGTAACATTTCTGATTTATATTCTATTGCTACATGTGACTATTTTCTATTATTACATGTGATTGGTCCTTCCCAGTCTCATTTGCAGGCTCTTCTTCCACTGGGCATTTGTGTAACTGTTGTGCTCTTTAAGGTTAAATCCTAGACCCACCTTTCTTCGCACTCTTCACATTTTCCTTTGTCACATTTAGCAATCCCTAAAGACGGGGAAAACAATAAGAGCAGTTGGAAGATAGCAAGACAGCAGTGCAGGTGAAGACATTTGGAAGACTTAGAGAGAGTTACGCTATTTGCTGTATCACTGTTCTATTTAGTGAGATAGAAAATATGATAGGAGGGCTGGGTACAGTGGCTCATGCCTCTAATCCCAGCACTCTGGGAAGCCGAGGAGGGTGTGTTATGAGTTTTGAGACCAGTCTGGGTAACATAGTGAGACCCAATATCCATAAAGAATAAATTTTTCTAAAAAATTAGCCAGATATAGCCCTGGTGTTTATGGTTGTTCCTTCAGAGCCAGTGGCCCCAAAGCTTTATATCACATGAATGGTATAAAGAGCATAGTGGGTGCTCACTAAATTTTGCTGAATGAATGAATCGATGAAATTGTGCTGTTTTTAACATTGCTGCTGTTGTGGAACATGCAATACTTAATACGACCTTGATTACTTTGAATTCTCATCCTGACTCCTTGAAATAACGAGATCTGCAGCAAGTTCACTGTTTAGAGAACAAGTAATGTTGTTCTCATCCTCCTGCCCACCCCCCAAAAAGTCATCCTTGATTCTGCTGGGTATTTTGTTATTACAAAGAGATACATTTAATCAAATACTTTCTGCACATGGGACACAGATAGTCAATATGTGGTAAACAAGTTTGTTTCAACATAAAGTGAGGACACTGTGTTTCTAAGAAATGCATTGATCTCAAATGGCAGAGTTAGTCTTCTTTTGTGAAAAGAAATCTTTCAAATAAAGCTACTTGAGTGTTTGAAGGTGTCAACACTTTGATGTTTCAAAGCCTCAATTATTCAGGTACCATAGAGCTGAGCATTGTATGTCTGCCAATGTCACATTTAAAAAGCTCAGATGGCTAAGATGCCATGTTCTGTTCAAGTCTTCTGATACTTGAAATTAAGAGAAGAGCCCTTTTATTTCAGCAACTCCTAAAGCTTTCCCATTCTTCATGCTGTTGCTCTGAAACTCAGCATTCATTAAATGCTTGCTTGTAATTTGAATACATTGATAATGGAGCGGACAACTTCCGAGGTTGGAAGTTCAACATATACTCTAGGGCAGAGGAAAACTTTTGATATCTCTGATTGAGATTGGTTGTTGAATCAAGGACCTGATTTGGAACCAGCATTGTATTAGAGAAGTTATCGAAGAGGAGTACATAAAATGCTTTTATTCTTTGCAGCATCTGCCCAAGCTACAACCATGCTTCAGCATATGGCATTCACAAAATATGCTGCCCTCCTCCCAGAGGGGTTTGATAATCTTTCTCATGAAATTAGTGCATATACTGTGATTTTATAACAACATTATAAAGCTTTGCTTTATACTATTCATGTAAAGCTTCCAGGCCACTGGGTCTGAAGTAACAACCATAAACCCCAAGGCTACACCACCTTTTGTATGCCAGACAAATACTTCTATATAAATTCCTAGTGTAGCTTGTTTCAAAAGGTAGACTTTCCTAAACTCCAAGAGTCTGTTATTTCCATTGGTCTAAAGTTGCCTGAAAATGACATTTGGATTGAATAGACCATGTGGTAAAAATTAATTTTAAATATTTGGGGGAAATGAAACAGGAAGCACATTAGATATGTGTTCAGTAATATTGACAAATGAAGCTGTGATCTCCACCTTTTGCATTCAGTGCCCTGAAAAATCCAGGTTTTAATAGGTACTTTATAGGAAATTGTTTGATTAGGAAATTTAAAAGGTATTACACTAAACATTAGTGTAAGATGATTTTTTTCTAAACACAGTTTTCAAAAATGTCTACAATTAAATATTCAAATTATCTACCATTATTTTTTGATGCCATACTGAAGTATTTTCTAGTTCCAGATGCATTTTCCTACCCTTGAGATTCTGTTCACTATAATGCTCAGATCCACATCAGCTTCTCTCCTGTAGTAGACCTCACCTACTCTTTGGGAATCTACTAGAATGACTCTTTTATGAAGGATTTTCTTATCGTCCAAACCAGAATAATCTCTTCTGCCTTACATTTATAATACTTACCATCCACCGCATTTATTTGGCATTAAGGCATCTATTGCCTCATGACATCTGTTCTATTTTTGGCTGATATTGCTGTTGACCTTTTTATGTACATATCTTGTCTTTCTAACTAGATGGAATGCTCCTTGAGGACAGGGTCATGAATTAAATCATAGATTCTTACACCTTGAAGAAACTTTAAAGATCAAACAGTTCAACACCTCATTTTATAAATGAGAAAAAAGAGTCTGCTGCAATTTAAATAACTGATTTAAGGTCAAACAATCATTTAGTTACAGGGCCAGTAATAGAGTTCCTGGCTTAAAATATCCTGCTGTCCACAGTGTGCTCCACTATAACTTTCAAAAAGTATTAGAGCTGAAATGGGCATTTGTAATCCAACCTTCTCAATTTATAGAGTGGGAAACTGAAACCCAGAGAGTCTGTGAAATATTTGCCTACACCATAAGAGTTAATTCTAGCAGTCCTGGGGCTACAATTCAGATTTTCTGACTGTTACCACAGTGCTTTGCCCACTGACCTAAACTCCCTTCATCTTGTGTATTTCTCAAAGTTCTGTATACAGAGTAAATACCTATTAAGCATCTCCTAAAAATTCTACATAAATGATGTAATTGTCTTTTATACACAACTTGGATCTGCTAAGAAAAAAAAGAGTAGAATACAGAGAAAGGCTAGCTGAAATAAAAGATAAATTCAGGGATACCACGGTTTGTTGAAAAAATATGCCTCCTTCACTGTGGGGTTTTCTGGAGTCAGATCCTCACCTGTTTGTTTATACCAGCAAGTCTATTTTTCCACAGAACCCTCAATCTGTTTCAGGTGGGGTTATCTGTTCCTTTTCAACTTATCTTTGCCCAGTGGTTTCTGCTTAAGTATGAAGAATGTTTACTTTCCGAATTTCACATGCAGAAAAAGTCTATACCAAGAGTACATAATCGTTTGCCAAGTGAAGTGCATGAGAGAGTACGAATTGTCATCACCATGACAATGCACTTGGCTGCCAGGAACACCTAAAGTGTTCAGGGTTTTTATATTAACGTCATAAAATGAAAACTCAATCTTTGCAACTCCCAAAAGTCCATCATTCTTTCCACTTAAACTTGATTTATAAATTTGTTTTGTTAATCCCTTATGTTTAATAATCCTGGGTACTAGATTCAGAAATTTACTGTGATCCTGAGAAGGAACTGCATCTTATAAAAAGAAGCAGCTCTGTCACTGATTAACTGGGCAATTTTAACCAAGTCATAAATACCTCTGGGCTTGTTCCTTCATCTGGCTAAAACAAACAAAAACAGACAAACAAAAATGAAAATGTTGACTAACTGATCTCTGCTCTTTTTCTCTTGATAGGTGTATCAAAATGGTAGACTGAAGATATAAATCTACCTTCCCACTTGACAAAAACATTGAAAATGGTAGAAAAGTTATTTTTTACATTTAAGTCCAAGGAGTTCCAGTAATAATGAAAGTTATATTTGGGATGCCAGAAGATGTTAGGAGATCTTGGAAGACAGCAGCTAACATTTGTAGAGGACTTACAGTTGCTTTATCTAATTATTCCAGCACCGTAATTCTATGAGACAATAGCTATTATCTTCATTTTATAGATGAAAAATTTGAAGCCCTGGATTTGAAATAATATGTTCCAGAATGTACAGTGAGTTAGTAGCAAGCTGTGCTTTGCAGTCAGATTCAGATTTCAGAACCTGTACTCTCATACTCTCAACCTCGTTTCCAACTGTCTCTCAGGGACAGTCTCTGGAAACCCATGTTTTCAGGCTGCTGTAGAAAGGAGATCAGAATGCCCTAAAACTTCCCTCCTCACAGAAGAAAACAACTTCAGCATAAAAACGTGTAGAAACTCACACTATAAAGAACTAGAAGGCAGGTTGGAGGGTGATCTGCTGTGGATACGAAGTGTGTGGTTAAAACTCACGTAATCATTAGCAATTCCACTTGAAACATCAGGAGGCAAGATCTAAGCCTGATGTTTATTTTCAATGAGCATATTCATTCTCTTTATTCTATTCTCAGTTGACATTTTGTTTTCTGTGCATTACATGCTGGCACTATTTTTGCCCATTTCTTAGTGTCTTTGCCTTCCTTTGAATAATTCACTGAAGAATAATTGAGAACTTCATTGTATGTCTATCACTGCACTAGGTTCTAGCTACCAGAAATGCAAAATAAATATGTCGCAAATACTTAAAGAATTCACAAATTTTATGACTTATCTGGAGAAAGAAAGCCTTTGCTGGAGGACAATTGCACTGTGGCATGAAAACTTGAGTACGATCTTAAGCTTTTATTGGTGCTGTTTTTTTGTTTGTTTTTGAGATGTCACTCAGACTGGAGTGCAGTGGCATGACCTTGGCTCACTTCAGCCTATGCCTCCCAAATTCAAGCTATTCTCCTGCCTCAGCCTCCCAGGTTGCTGGGAATAAAGACATGTGCCACCAGGCCCAGCTAATTTTTTTGTATTTTTTAGTAGAGACAGGGTTTTGTCTTGTTCGCCAGGCTGGTCTCAAACTCCTCACCTCAGGTGATTATCCTCCTCAGCCTCCCATAGTGCTGGGATTACAGGCGTGAGCCATCGCACCTGGGCTGTTATGCTGTAAATTCCATGATTAGAATGTTGATCCAAATGGCGTATAGTCACGTCTCTGATACCAAGATTCACCTAATTGGATGAGGCTTAGTTACTTTATTTGTGAAATGGGAGGACTGGACTGGTTTATCTCTAAAATTCTTCAAGTTTTTGTTACATCTTGAAGGCCCAGTTTTTATTGCCTGTCTTTAGTTGTATTACATATATAATTTTTGGTAGGTAACATTTGAAGTTTTTGGTAAAGTATTTGGGGTTTCACAAATAAACTGGAATTTGTAGAGGCTGAGCTCTTCAGGAAGTGGTGTGCCATTTTATGGCTAAAAATATTTTTTTCTAATGACTTACTTAGGAGAAGAGGGTCAGTTTTCTACTAGACTTTATCAAGTGGTCTTTGCCCAGTGAGGAGAACGTATAATTTTTAGGATAGCTTAATAGATGTCGAGAGTTCATTCTCCTTAAAGTAAACAACAGAGTTGATGGCCGCATCCTCTAAGGTCTATGCTGTTTATTGATTACCTTTTCTTTAAATACCCAGTATATTCATATTTTTATCCATTTCATTTTGTCTTCAAATGTCTTACTCATTTGTTCCTTTATCTAGATTTGTCCTGCCTTTCTCTCCCACATCATATTTAATCACTGAGCATTCTTAAATCTTAGCTATTGTTTTGGCACTACTCAGAAGTTGAGTGGAAATTTACTCTTTTCTATTGTAACTGTCCTTGCTCAAAGTCTTTGATGCCAGATCCTCATATATTTCATTTGTTTATATGTATTATTATTTTTAATGAATAATTTTGGATTCTTAGCTTTCACATTATAGGTTTTCATTTTGAGGTTCACCCGTATCAAGTGCGTACCTTCTATTACTTTGGATTTAGACACAGGAACATGATACATGTTCAATCTAGCTATGCATGTACTTCAAGGTTTGAAGCCTTGCTGAAGATAGTTTTGTTAAATTGAGTTTATTATTTTTATTTTTAATGGGATCCATCAGAATGGAAGAGTTTATTTGGAATGACAAGTAAGAGTATTTGACAAAATTTCCAACTTAAGACTATAAAATAAATCCCAGGAAATCATAATTATGAAGTATTAATATATTTCTTCAAAATTGATTAGCTCAATCAGGGAGTGAATTCAACACAACCACTGAGAGATTACCTAATACTCTGTGGCTAGTAATACAAAACCATGACTTGCCATTTTTAAAAATAATTGAGCACCAAGGTTTGAATTGCTAATCAGAAAAATGTGAAGATTAAGATAAATTATAAATGTATTTTGTCAACTCTCTCACATTTCAATTTATTGAATCCATGATTCTGTGTACTAAGAGGCTTAATTTGTCTAAACTGGGGACCATCTACAAATTTACCCTAAAAGAACTATTTAAATAGAGAATAGAGATATTTGTGATTTATTACATTCTCTCTCTCTCTTAAAAAAAAAAACAGCTTAGTTAATTAAAAAAGCTTCAGGTCACTATAAGTTCTAATTAATTTTTACCCATAATTTTAGATTGTTAAAAAGGCCAGGAGAAGTTGGAAAATAAATATAGCCAAGAAGCTAGAGCCACTTTAATACTCCCGTTTTATTAAAACCTATTCAAGTCTTTGATGGTCTATGAAATCATAGAGTTCTATCAGTTATGATCTCAAAAGATTTCTGAAACATTTTTTAAGTGAGGAGTAAGTAAATTATGGGTTTGTCTTTTAAAATGTGTTTTATTATGTCATTACTTCAAATAATGTCAGTAACTCAGTACCATTTTGAATGGTTATGGAACATTTGTAATTCAAGGGGGTGTGATTATCATTGTATATTCTGGTATAAAAAAAGACTTTAGCCAGATTACTTTTTATCGGCTCATGAATTTAGATGCAGTTCTTTTCGTTCCATAATGCAGCTGTCTAGGGGTAGATATATGCAACTCTCCAGATTGGTTGCCATTGAAAACTTGTAGTCTGAAATTTGATAGTTCAGGGTGGGGAGGGATCGCAGGCTCCCATAGGGAAAACATTTTGAAACAAGTAGCTACAACAATGACAAAAAAAAATGAGATTCGAGTTAGCTGTTTCCCAGGTGATATTTTTGTTCTCCATCTATATGTACAATGCAGGGGAAAAAAGCAGCCCTCTTTGAGTTTATTTGTACTGCCAGTCTGAATATGATAAATGTCAACTTCTCCAAACATCCAACAAATTAAAGCCTCCTTGCCATGAAGAATCATTCACTTAACTGCCAAATTCATGGTCTCCATTTAATCTGGTTTTATTAGCATTAGCCGTCAGCAATTCTGAATCTATCGGATAATAAAGAATGATGCTTTCTCCTTTCATTAATGCTTACTTAAGAAAATAATTCCTTATCTTCAAAGACTAAACACAGTGTATACTTACTCTTCTTTAAAAAAAAGGTGTACAATGAGTAAAAATAGACAAAGTCATTTAAACAGATTTGATGACACCCTCTGAATCAGGGATCCCCAGCCTCCCAGGCTGCAGACTGGTACTGGTCAGTGTCCTGGTAGGAACTGGGCTGGACAGCAGGAGGTGAATGATGGGCAGGCTAGCTTTGCCGCTTGAGCTTTACCTCCTGTCAGATTTACACTGGCATTAGATTCTCATGAAAGTGTGAACCCTATTGTGAACTGTGCATGTGAGCGATTTAGGTTGTGCACTCCTTTTGAGAATCTAATGCTTGATGATCTCCGGTAGAACAGTGACTTCCCGAAAACATCCCCCACCCCATCCACGGAAATGTTGTCTTCTATGAAACTGATCCCTGGTGCCAAAAAGGGTAGGGACCATTGCTCTGAATGACGACATAGCACTGGTACAATGGAGGAGGACTGAGGCTCATCGTTCATTCAGCTATTGTACCTTTCCATCATAAAAGTTTTTGTGCAGTATTCTCAGTCATGACTAATTGGAGGTGTGCCAACTAGAAAGTAAAACTATTGGAATTATTTATACTATTAACTGTTAAAGGAAAAAAAATCATGATACTTGCTAAAGCATGGTAAGAAAGATTCTATTAATGACCATAGTGATAGGTATAGAGACCACTGCAATAAGATTTTGCAGAGAAATTGGTCTCAAACCAAATAAAGCATGGGGAAGTAGGAAATGATAGCCAAGGAGCAGGATTGGGGTCAGCAGATAGAAAAATTACTAAGAGGAAGCATCAGGGGTAAGTGGGATTGTGGCTAAACTGACCTTTGAGGAGTCTTGCTGAAGACAAGCCAGGATGATCCTCCATATTTATATCAACCTGTATAGTATAGTCTATTATACCCCTAGCCTATTGATCCTCCTCCATTACTAGGAACCTATATGGAAATCTTTACAGACACAAACCTGCACAGCATGTTACTATACTCAGTACTGTCAGCTGTAGGAGGATGGGGGACCCAATTAGATATCAAGGGTGCTCAGATATCAAGAGTGAAAGGTTCTTGCCAAATTAACTTGGCAGGGAGATTGACTGAAGTTTGTGCAAAGGATCTTTGTCAAACTCACATATTAGAAAGAGAAGTCATAACAAGATTATCAGTGAGACTAGACTGTAATAAAATATGACATTAGATGTGTAGCTTTAAGGCCTTGAAATCCTCAATCTGAGCTTTCTTTAGTATCCTTTTCCCCCATCCTTCCTCTCCTTGTAGAACCTGGTAGCCTTCTGTTCTTATACTAGATGAGAGATATCTAATGAAGGCCTGACTGATGAGAGAGGAAATCCAAGGTGAACAAGGCCTGCAAGTTTTTCTGAAGGGCAATGGAATTTGCTGCATAATAGTAGCTGGGAAATTTTAAAGCAAGCAGTAACGTGAAAGGAGAGAGCCTGAATGTTGTCAAGGAGGTAGAAATCACACATACAAAGAGAAGAGCAAGTCCTATTGCCAAAGGATATACAGTGATATGCCACATGACTTTTCGGTCAACAATAGATGCGAATATGACATTGGTCCTATAAGATTATAATACTGTATTTTTACTGTACCTTTTCTGTTCAGGTGCATTTAGATGCATACTTATCATTATGTTTCAGTTTCCTACATTATTTAGTACAGTAACATGCTCCAAGATTTTGGGCCAAGGATCAATAAACTATACCATAAAGCCTAGTATAGTAAGCTATACTGTACAGGTTGATGTAAGTATGGAGTGTGATGTTCACACAAGGAAATCAATTAAGGACACATTTCTCTGAATTCCTTCCAGTTGTTAAGCGATGCATGACTATAGTGTCATCATTAAAATCAGAAAAGTTGGCCAGGCACAATGGCTCATGCCTGTAATCCCAGCACTTTGGGAGGCTAAGCCGAGCAGATCTCCTGAGATCAGGAGTTCAAGACCAGACTGACCAACATGGTGAAACCCCGTCTTTACTAAAAGAACACAAATTAGCTGGGTGTGGTGGCAGGCGCCTGTAAGTCCAGCTACACTGGAGGCTGAGGCAGGAGAATTGCTTGAACCTGGCAGGTGGCAGGTGGAGGTTGCAGTGAGCCAAGATCGCACTACCATATTCCAGCCTGGGCAATAAGAGTGAACAATAAATAAATAAATAATAAATAAATTCTCAAACAATAAAGAAATAACTAGACAAAATAAAATTAGAAAGTCATGTGTATTTTGTAGGACTATGTGGACTTTGAAAACAAGCTATTTTGTTTGTATGCAATTTTGTTGGTTTGTTAGTTTTTTGCTGTTATTAAGTAGGTATTCGGGTCAGAGTTATGAATATGTTGTATTATACAGAACTTGATCTAAGTCTTGTGAAGTCATGGTATCAGCCCTCTCTCCTTTTTTAAATTTTTATGTTTTGAGACTGGATCTCCCTTTGACACCCAGACTGGAGTTCAGGGGCATGAACACAGTTCACTGAATGCTGGACTTCCTCAGCCCAAGAGATCCTCCCGCCTCCGCCTTTTGTGTGGCTGGGACCACAGGTTCATGCCACCACACCTGGCTAATTTTTGGATTTTTTTTTTTTTTTATAGAGGTAAGGTCTCATTATGTTGCCCAGGCTGATCTCAAGTGTTTGGGCTTACGTGATCCTTCCGCCTCAGCCTCTCAAAGTGCTGGGACTATAGATGTGTCTGTCACTATGCCTGGCGGCTCTCTTAAAAAAAAACCCAATTCACAGAAGGAAAGTGACTAGCTGGAGGCTCACAGCCAGTCAGTGGTGGACATGCAACTTGAGTCTGAGTTCAAGCATTGTATTTTTTTCCTCTAGGCATGGAGCTTTCAAGAAGGGATGGTAAAAGTGCAGTCAGAGAAAATCTCTTTACAGCCTGGAATACTCGGCCAAATAAAATGTCATCACAGCAAAAACATTTAGTTAAAATATAAACTACAAAAGCACATCATAAAGGTGGAAGACTTAAAAGCCAGTGTTTCAAAAAAAGATAAAAGCTTTTAATTCACCATATGCTCAATGAATGCCAAATGTGTAATATACTTCTTAAAAAGCGACTACTCTCTCAATTCATGCACTTGACATCATGCTTAGAATTAAGCATGATTCCAAGAGATTTAGTCAGGTAGTGATGAGGAAGTACTCAAGATCTGAAATGATACCTGCCTCCTGGACAAGGTAGTGATGTAGAAAATGACCCAAATATAGAAACTAACTGTGTTGGTATAGCCAAGCGGGAGAGTACAGCTGACCAGTACTATAAAGGAAAGGCAAGGTGAGGAATGCTTCAGAAAATAGCCAACATATGGGTTGCTAATCATAGAGGAGGAAAATCTAGCCCATGGCTTGGACTCAGGAAACTTTAGAATATGCAACCTTCTTCTTAGGAATGCAATGTTCCTTTTCTACAAGTAACCAGGAGAGGAATGAAGGAAATGTCTCTGGTCCAGAGTGAGGTACAGAATAAGGCAAGATGGTAGGTTTTCTTATCCCTCAGTGTTAGACTTCCAGTCTTTGAAACTATCTAAGATAACTGGATGAATAAATGTGTACCAAGGTCTATGGACATTTATATTAACTGTATTAATAGAATATTAATAGGAGAAATTATGTGTAACTATTTTAGGGGACCTCAGCATTGTTACCTGAACAAGTTGTCACATAAAATTAGGCATGATAATGCCAATGAAAAGACAACAAAGAATTTTAAGTGATACTGTCAAAGAATCATCATTCAAAGAAACAGTATGAAATATTTATGTGGGAGAATAAAATATATTTCTGTGTTATATGTCATTTAAAAGAAAAGAAATTAACAAAACTCAGAAAACAACTTGAGAATCCTTTAGTAATGATCAGTTGTGATACTAGCTGTGAAAGAAGGATCCAGTTAAGTCTTTTTCTATAAGTGAGAAGAAGCAGAGAAATCATTGAAAAACTATCTTAAATATAATAACTGGAGAGAGAGATCCAAGATGGCCGATCACTAGCAGCTCAGGATTGTAGCTCCCAGTGAAAGCGCAGAGAGCAAGTGGATGCCACACTCACAGACGAAATTTTGGTGCCCACGGACCAGGACATTCCCAGCGGAGGAGTCCCACAGTTCGCCAGAGCAACCCTTTTGGCTGGCGCTGCTGTTTTGCCAGTGCCTCAGCCCGGCGGCTCTTGGTGCGGAGTAAACGGGACTGGGTATCCTTTTGGATGATGTTTGGAGCTCTAGGAAGGTAGAGCAGTCCATTCAGCTGATTGAAAAAGGGACTGAGAAGCCAGATTGGAGACCCCCGGGTAGAAAAGCACCACAAATTTCAACGCTGCTGTTTTGGTCAGTGTTGCGAGTCACTGCAGTGAAAATTACATAGATTCCAGAGCTGGGAATTAACAAGCTGGATGTCCACTCAGAGACCTAATTTGAAAGTTGGTAATTATAAAGATGACAGGTGGATAAAACCACAAAATGCCAAGAAACCACCGTAAAAAAACTGAGAACACTCAAAATCAGAAGTCTATCCTTCTACAGAGGATGCTAGTTCCTCATCAGTAACAGAACAAGGCCTGATGGAAAACGAGTGCAAAGAATTAACAGAGTTAGGCTTCAGAAGGTGGATAATGGTAAACTTCTGTGAGCTAAAAGAATACGTTCTAACCCAATGCAAAGAAACTAACAACTTTGAAAAAAGGTTTGACGAAATACTAACAAGAATGGACAATTTAGAGAGGAATATGAATGAATTGATGGAGCTGAAAAACACAATACGAGAAATCCGTGAGGTATGCACAGGTTTTAACAGTCGAATTGATCAAGCAGAAGAGAGGATATTAGAGGTTGAAGACCAACTTAATGAAATGAAATGAGAAGATAAGATCAGAGAAAAAAGGGTAAAAGGGAATGAGCAAATCTTCAAGAAATATGGGACTATGTGAAAAGACCTAATTTATGCTTAATAGGTATACCTGAAAGTGATGAAGAGAATGAAACCAAGTTGGAAAATATTTTTCAGGATATTATCCAGGAAAATTTTCCTAAACTAGCAAGACATGACAATACTCAACTCCAGGCAATACAGAGAACCCCACAAAGATATTCCTCAAGAAGACCAACCCCAAGACACATAATTGTCAGATTTACTCAGATTGAAACAAAGGAGAAAATACTAAGGGCAGCCAGAGAGAAAGGCCAGGTTACCCATAAAGGGAAGCCTATCAGACTCACAGCAGATCTCTCAGTAGAAATTCTCCAAGCCAGAAGAGAGTGGGGGTTAATATTTAACATCCTTAAAGAAAAAAACTTTCAACTCAGAATCACATATCCAGCCAAACTAAGTTTTACAAGCCAAGGAAAAGTAAAATTTTTTGTGAAGAAGCAAGAACTCAGAGACTTCACTACCACCAGGCCTGTTTTGCAACAACTTCTGAAAGAAGCATTATATACAGAAACGAACAACCAGCATCAGTTATCCTAAACACTTATCAAACAGTAAAGAATATTACAACAATGAAGAATTTACATCAACTAATGGGCAAACAGCTAGTTAGCCTTAAATAACAGTATTAAATTCACATATATCAATATTAAACCTAAAGTTAAACGGATTAAATGCCCCAATAAAAACACAGTTAGACAAACTGAATAAAAAGTTAAAACCCATTGGTATGCTGTATTCAACCCTTTCGTATAGGCAAGGACACACAAAGACATAACATAAAGGGATGGAGGAAGATCTACCAATTTAATGGAGAGCAAAAAAAAAAAAAAAGGATTTGAACACAGACCTGGAACAAGCAAATTTAATAAATATTTACAGAACTTACCACCCCATATCCACAAAACATGTATATTTTTTTCAATATTATATAATACCTATTCTAAAACTGATCACATAATAGGAAATAAATCACTTTTTAGTAATTGCATAAGCATCTTACAGATTTAAATGAAATCCTGAGCAATAGCGCAAGATTCTTGTTCTCTCTCCCCCTTTCTCTTTCTCTTTTTTCTCTTTTATTCTTCTTCTTTCTCAAAAAAAAAAGAGTAAAATGTTACAGAAACAGGAGTCTAAACAGAAACAAATCTAAAAATGGCAAAATGATAAGGAAATTACTACAAATCATAGGCAATTAAATAATCAAACCCTAATATACTTTCTTACATACTAAATATCTTCATTCCTGTATATAAACTGATTCATGCTTCTAAGGATTTTATTCTCAATATTCTTCTATGCATAATTATATAGCACTTTATTAATTAGAATAAATCAAAATTTATTGAAGCTTTACTTATAATCCCTAACTATATCCCACTAAAATTATTGAATGTTATATTTAATAATAAAAATACTCTCACTGAGAAAGGTATATCATTCGCCATTATCTGTGTAGAATTGTTTTATAAAAAGAACAACACAAATTTAAATGATTGAGTACATAAGGAGTTGTTTAATAAATTCCAAAATAGTTAAAGAAACATCGGAAGTTATAAAAAATTTACTGAAACCTATAAACCAAAATTGCCTTTAACTTTTATGAAACCATAGGCATTTTGTTTTAAAAGTATTCATATTCATATTTATACTTTCCTTTCATCTTCTTAGAATGTTTACAACCTGAAAATGAATGCTGCTTTGATAAATATTTTTATCTAGTAGATATTGGCTCACTCTGGGTAGAAGCTCAATATATATAAATTGACAATTATAAAATCTATGAGTTTCATAAAGTACTCATAGCAACTTTTGATAACCATATCTCTGAATACACTCTAAATACAATTCAGCTTTGCAATGATCAGATTACTCTGGAGAGGTTCATGCTCAATCTCCTGGATTCCTGGAACAGCAAAAGGCCTAATAACAGAAAGAATGAGGCACAAAAAAGCCACCTGGGGAGCAATGCAGTTTGTTAGGTCTATGTAGTCACAGCCTGAGTAATTGCAGGGTGCTTTCTATAGGAGCAATTTGGTTTTCTAGGTCTCTGGAGCCTGGTGACGAGCAATAGATCAGACTAGCCACCAAGGAAAGAGCTCATGTTACACAGCCCTACATATGGCAAAAAAGGCAAAAATGACCAAGGATAGGAATCAATCTCTTTTATGGGCGCCATTGGAAAACCAAAGTGGTATCATGTGGTACAAGACTAAGTGACTCACCTTGAGAGAAATGCAATTGTACCAGTTCTTTGAGCATGAAGATAGCTCAGTGGATTTTTGGTTGAATGATACATGCCCCCTAACTACACTGTTGGGAGCAAGATGTTTTGTCCAAAAGCGAAATATTTTGCACCATTATTTTCTAGGTTGGGTTATATAAACAAGGCTTTTAAATTTTCTCTGTGGTGGGTTTATAGAGAAGAATAAATACTATTTTACTAATATTTAGTATTCAGTTGCTAATATGCAGTACTTTTTTCCAAAAAATTATATTCACTTACAGTTTTCATTTTTTTATAAAAGAATTGAGTCTATGCAGTAATTAGCATTGAATGAGGCTTACCTGAGGAATCGTGCATCTGAAATCATCTTCTTAGAGAGAATGCCTGTGTGGTAACTGCTAAGTATTAAATAGTCAGGTACCCAAACAAAAAAAATCAAACAAGTAAAAAATGAATAAGATGAAAATGAATTTCATCTGAAATGGACCCCAATGGTTACATTTTGCATTTCGTTACCACATGTACTTTGTAAAAGATTCAATCTTAATGTAATTGTGTTATAATGATTACAACATGCAAACATGGGAGGAAAATGGAAAGACTAATAAAATCAGCAGAGAAGTAATTTTATATCTCTCTTCCACTCAAAGTTATAATTGAGACCAAAGAGAATAACAAACAACAGTTGTGTCCATTGAGGTAGTTAGAGAGTTTTTGGAAAAAAATGACTTTGAAAATCCTAGAATAGTAAATGAAAAGTAGAAAGAGTAGGAATGATGATAGGGGTCATTTTTAGAGCAGTAGAAATACTGTTTGTACAAACATCCCTGGTGCTTCAGGTTAGTACGTAACGTGATTATCATTTTCTCTATTATAACACTTAGTGTCAGGTTAAATGGCAAAATGGACAATCATCAGGAGAAAACGAATCACGAAAGTAAAGTAACCTATTTCTATACATGTGGTATTTCCACTTTGTTGATACATATAAAAGTCCAAAGAAGGAATGGTGGTATGCATGCCCGTCAGTCATATTGTAAAGGCTTGGAGCAGCTTGATGTTTGAGAACATTCATTGCTACCTAGATTATTGGTGTCTTTGGACAGCTCAATTCAAGGAAGCAGTAAACTTCTTGTTCTACTGCTCAGTTAAGATATTCCAGAGGATACCTCAAGCCAAATATTGTCCTCTTTCTGAACTTCACAGTCAGGTGTCCATGTTACAGCCATCTAAATTACTAGAAAATAGCTCAGTGTGTTGGTGCACACCTGTAGCCCCAGCTACTGAAGAATTTGAAGCAGGAGAATAATTTGAGCCCAGGAGTTTGAGGCTGCAGTGAACTGTGATTGTGCAACTACAGCCTCAGTGATAGAGTGGCACCCTGTCTCTTAAAATATTTCAAATATACATATCTGAATTTTCTTATATATGGATATATTTATATTTCATTTATATTATATATAAGTATGTAAAATTAGACAAGAACATTTCAATGAGGCAGCAAGTAGGTACAATTTACCACTGTTAGATACTAGAATGCTAGGCATCATACTATTCTAAGTGGTTTCAGAATAATGAGGTAGTCTGTCCCTGGTAACAACTCAACTAAGATAATCTTGTGCATAACACCAATGAGGTTTATATATCATTTCCATCCATAGTCAAAAGAAATACATGTGTGTGTATATATATATATATATATATATATATATATATATATATATATAGTAAGAGGTTTGCATAAAATACTACAGAAGTATTTTAAGGCATTACCATTGGAAAAACATGGATAAGCTTATCTATATTTCAAGTAGACTTAAATCTAGCATTTTGGCATCTACTTAGAGTTGAACAATGACAAAAATATCAAAATAATAATTACAATAGTCAAATAATTGCATTCTTTTAAAAACAACCTTTCAGCTTCACAAATCAATCACTACCTTCTTTGTTTAGTTATAGGGGCATAAAGAAGAAGAGCAGGAAGGGAAAATAAGAAATGATATAACATTGATAATAATATTTATTTAGCACTATAATAATTTAGGCACTTTTTAATTATCCTTTAGGTTCTGGGTACATGTGCATATCATGCAGGATTGTTACATGGGTACATACATGCCTAGGTGGTTTGCCGCCTCCATCCCCCGTCACCTGTATCTGGCGTTTCTCCCCATGTTATCTCTCCCCAGCCTCCCTAGCCCCCACTTTCCCTCCTCTAGCCACCCCCAACAGACCCCATTGTGTAATACTCTCCTCTCTGTGTCCATGTGTTCTCATTGTTCAACACCCATTTAGGCACTATTTTCAGACGTAACCTATATTAATGTATCTAATTCTCTACCTGGGTTGCAGGAACTACCATTGTTTACATTTTTCAAATTAGAAAATTTGCACAGAGAGAATCAATAACGTGTTCAAGCCGATACAGTTACATAGTATCACATATGGAAGATGAACCCTGGCCTTCTGATACTAATGCCTGTATAAAAATGAACAATCTGACTTAGATGTTTCCATAAGAGCATTAGTTAAAAACTTCAAGGTGAACAGAGACAGATCCTAATATGCTGCGTAACTGACAACCTTGTTATTAACAACAGAGGAGATGGACTAAAAGTTAACAGTATATCCCATTTCATTCATAGTTATAAATTACTCTGTATTGTCAGAAATATAATATATATTTCAAAGACTTATAAACAGTATATAGTTTTCTCTATGCTTAATTAATTCCTTTTTTCCCTTCATAACATTAAAAAATTAAAGAACCACATCAGACAACACTTAAGATGAGGTAACTAAAAGTTTTGGTTTACGCCATATTTGTATATTTTTTATTTTGATATCCAAAATTAGGAGTCAGATAAGGCGCAACTCTACACAATGATTTGACTAGGACTTGTTCTTATTATAAATTTTTATCTACATACTGTTATTATATGCTGTTTACTATCAATTGTCACTACCCACTGAGCTTTTAGAGTTTAAAAACAAAGAATCTAAAAAAATATACTGGCATTGTTTAATTTAAAACTATAATAAAAAGCTGACAAAATTATTTTTTTGTGGCTAGCTGCATCTCCTTAAAAGATGTTTTCTGCAAAGTATACTTTTAAATCATATTGTGAAATTTCAGTAATATAACTTCCATTGACATTAATGGAAACTGCCTTGCTAAAACATCACGTGACACTTTTCTAATGCACCCTGCAGTCCCCAGTGACCAATATGGCCATAACATATTGATTCACTCATTACTGCCTAAAGCTGCATGAGAAGAGTCAACTAGCAAACTGTTGTTCCTAGTTTTATTATTCTGCTTCAAAATGAAAAACAAATACCCTTTCCTACTATTAAAATTGCAACATATGACTTAGGAATTACAAATAAAAACAATTACATCATAATTCATGTTAAAAGGCCAATATTGAATTTTGTCTTATTGAACAAAGTCTTGCCACATCAAGATTGAAGACTCTGCATACTAGCAATGATCTCATGGCCACTGAGTAAATATTGCTTTACTGCAAACTGGGATTCTGAAGTATACAGCTACTGACTTGAAATCTTTTCAGGTACATGATCTAAGAAGCATGTTTAAAGCAACGCTTCATATGTAAGAATTTCTCAGATGCCTGCATCTTTTTCTTTACATAATACTTGTAAAATTGTGCTTATTACAGGACAAAATGCCTTAAAATACATTAATTGTGATTCAAGATATCTGTTTGACTTTGTTCCATTTTTGAAAGAAGATATAATTAGTTATCTCAGAAAGATATTAAAACACACACACACACACACACACACACACACACACACGATACTATGTATATATTCATGATACTATTCCACAGACATATGAGTGATTTTAGGGAAATCTGCTCAGAGAAAAAGGCCAAGAACTTCATTCCTGTAAGCCATGTTTGTGCCTGATTCCAAGGTTCTTCTGCATTGCAGTCAGTAAATTCATGCATCTCTAAACATTAAATAGGTAAACAAGTAAGTTGAAGCAACCACACACAGCGATTATTTACTCTGACATTATTTTGATGGACTCAAAATACCAAACTCAAAAAGGCAAAATAATGAGAATACTAGTTATTACATAATATTCAATAGTAAAACCACTTTCTTGTTAGTTGTTCATTGCATTTATTTCCAAGGTCCATCTATGTGTGTACATTAACCAAAAGAGTATTAGATGTTCAAAGAGAGTCAATTTTGTAAAGTTTGGGGATGGGATGATTCTGTAAAAAATAGATGTATGGTCTTATTTGATGAGGAATTTCAACCCTAACTATATTACCTTTAGCTCTACTATTTATCTGCTTATATTTGCATGAATTAATTATATGTTGATACATACCTAAACTATTGAAATTGTTGCAGTTTCTATATCTGTGCTAATAAAAGATGAGCATTTTAAAATAGTGAATATACTTGAGCTGTTTAAGGCATACAAAGAGTTATTTAACTCATTTTTTTCAACAGTTTTATGTAACAAGGCTATACATTTAATAAAGAAGATGTGCTAAAGTTATTTTTTAGAAAATTTCACAAACTCTCTCAGTGAGTACCTTTTTGTGCTTAATGGCTGTTTGACTTCTATATTCTCTGTCATTTGTATTATGCCAGAAATCCTCCATATGCGGTTTAAGCCAATTTATTCTTATCTCTCACTGAGAAAGAAACCTTCATTCACAATGTATCTGGAGATCTTTTTATATTTCAAATACCTCAAATTAAATAAATCCATTTTCTTTATATGATCAGACTTGCATATATCATCTAATTTTGAGATATTCTTAAATTTCAGTCTTTATCATTATTTTATGGGCATAATTTCTAAATCTTTTCATGATTATTTAAATACAGTTTGTTTCTAAATATTAATATATAGAGTAGTCTCTACTGCTGAGAATCATAACTCCAGAAGAATTGTTTAAAAAATGTTACCTTCTCCATTGTTTAGAACCAGTGTCATTTTTGAGGGAAAAAAAAGAAAGTGCTTCACTCTTGAATGCAGACAAAGGATTATATACAAATCCATATAACATACAATTAAGAGAATGATGATTCAGTTTCAGCTAATTATTTTGCTATGTTAACTCTTCATGTTGCTATAATCTAATGTTTAAAATATCTCTCCTTCTTAACTCTACTTCTACCCCTCTTTAGCTATATGTCTCTATATTCATCAGCTCTGACAGCTTAATAAATATTTTGTGACATATAGTAGAGCAACAATTATTTTTAATTAAAAAAATAAATTTTATTGATATAAATGTACTGCAAAAATTTTGTCTTAGTCTTTAGTCTGTAATTATTCAAGATGACTTCAAAAACATTATGGAAAACACATAGAAACTCTGCATGACTTTCAATCTTTTTGCATTAAACTCACACTAACTTGTTATAACACGTCTGAACAGGATGTAGTTTGAAGCATTAAGAAGGATTAGACATCAATTTGCAAAGAGCTCCTATCAGAGCAACACGAATTCTGCCTAAATCGAAGCGAGAACAAATATCAAACTTACGGTGAAGCTTGGGTGGAAGAATGGTAAATCATGATGCTTTACAAAATGTTTGTGAGGACAACGCCCCAAAGAAAGCAGCAGTTTACAGATGAATAACTTGTCTTAAGAAGGGATAAGATGATGTTGAAGATTAAACCCACAGAGGCAGACCATCCACATCAATTTGCAAGGAATAAATTCATCTTGTTTGTGCCCTAATTGAACAGGATGGATGATTAGCCATAGAAATTATAGCCAACACTTTAGACACTTCAACTGAGTTAGCATACACAATTTTGACTGAAAAATTAAAGTTGAGCAAACTTTTCACTCAATGGATGCTAAAACTGTTGTGCCCAGGTCAGCTGCAAACAAGAGCAGAGCTTTCAATGCAAATTTTAAAGGAAATGGGATTCAGTTCCTGAAGACATTTTTGAAGAATTGTAACAGGATATGAAACATGGCTTTACCAGTAAGCTCCTGAGGACAAAGCAAAATCAAAGTAATGGCTACACGCAGGTGGAAGTAGTCAATTGAAAGCAAAAGTGATCCAGCCAAGAGCACTGTGAACCAGCCAAGATGATGGCATTCGTTTTCTGGGATGTCAAGTCATTTTGTTTGTTGACTTTCTGGAGGGCCAAATAACAACAACATCTCCTTGTTACAAGAGCATTTTAAGAGAGCCAAAAGCTTTAGCAGAAAAATGCCCAAGAGAACTTCACTAGAGTCCTTTTCCACCATGACAATGTGCCCACTCATTACTCTCATCAAACAAGGGCAATTTTCTGAGATTTTTCTATGGGAAAAGATTAGGCATCTACCTTAGAGTCCTGATTTGACTCCTTCTGACTTCTTTCCGTTTCCTAATCTTAAAGAAAAAAAAATAACACTTTAAAGGGCACCAAGTTTTCTTCAGTTAATAATTTAAAAATACTGCTTTGACATGGTTAAATTCCCAGAGCCCTCAATTATTTAGGAATGAACCAAATGGCTGATATCATCACTTACAAAACTATCTTGACCTTGATCAAGTTATGTTGAAAAATAAAGTTTGTTTTTTATTTTTACCTCGTAATTCTTTTTTCTACAAACATTTACAAGTACCTTGCTATTGTCTTAGAATAACATCTTAATGAATGAATTCCTAAAGTTACTTTTGTATTTCAGAGAGGATCAATTCAATTAATTTACAATAACTACTTGAAGATCTCTGATGTGTAATAAGTAATGTTAGTAAGATAAAAATAATTTCATGGAGATCTTAGCTGAGTTGTGTATTTGTGTGAAATCAGAGGAAACACAGAGAGAAGTTGGGAAATGTACAGCACCTTTAAAGAGGCATAGTTGCCTTAACTTTACTGTTTTTATATTGCATGCCAATGTTCTTCTGGTTATATGCAAATAACCACTTTCCTTAATGCAGTTATGCAAACACTTGACTTAAAAATAGAAGAGATTAAGGGGAATTAGAAGAAAATAATGCATATTAAGTAAATTTGTGTGTCATAATATGTATTAAATGAAGCATATAATATACTTTCACTTGAATTCTATGATCTAATGAGGCAAATACTACTCACAATTGAAAGACTGGGTTCCAGAAACTTCCTTTTCAGCAGTCCCACACTCTCTTGTTAATATTTCTCATTTGGAGGTCAGACACCTATTCCTCCATTCAAACTTTAAAAGATTCATATGGAAGGTATATTTCATGATTGTGCTGAGATTGATCTAAAACTAAACATAGTTTATTTTTCTTTATAGCTTCAGGAAATTTGTTATCTAATAGCTATATTTAATAGTCTTCATATTTATTAATTTTATTTCTGTCACAACCAGGACATTATCCTTTTTCTAGCATTTGTTTCCAAGATCTTCTCTTAATTAAAAAATAACAATTCCTGCCTCCTTTTTTTATAGAGCTTGTGACACAAATTCTTCAACGCTGGTATTGCTTACCAAGTTGAAAGGGAGAGTGATTTTTCCCAGTTTCCACAGCACAGTGTTGTATCTTTTCTTCAGCAGCCTAAAGCACAAATCACTGGTAAGTACCAGGTACACAAGCAGGGGCTTACATGAGATATCATCAGGAACAAACAAGCTGCTCAGCACTGATATAACTTGCATTATAATAGGAGTTTGATGAAAACCCCAAGGTTTTTCCCAAATAACTCCAGAAATGTGAGATTCTAGGGTGATAACCATAAATATTAGAAAGCAAGGTAAGGGAAATGAATGAATTCCTTTGTTGTCCTCTTTCTCTTTTCTAAATAGAATACAAATGGCAGCTAATAAAATGCAAGTAGTAATTGCAATTTTTCCCTGAAGTAATTGACTGTACTTTTCTTTCCTACCACATAGCATTGTTAACACTCAAGCATCTCCCAGATTCTTTCCCATCATAGAATTCTTGTTTAGGTTTCTGGATCACATACACTCTATTCTTTGTGACCTTTTAGACAATCTTGCCACTGAGAAAACCTTGCTTATACATCTATTCAACCATTGCCTCAGAATATATATGAATAGAAAAATAGGCTGGGCGTAGTGGCTCATGCCTGTAATCCAAGTACTTTCGGAGGCCAAAGAGGGTGGGTCATCTGAAATCAAGAGGTCAGGAACAACCCAGAGAACATGGTGAAACCCTGTCTCTACTAAAATACAAAAATTAGCTGGGTGTGGTGGTGCATGTCCGTAATCCCAGCTACTCAGGAGGCTGAGGCACAGAATCACTTGAACCTGGGAGTCAGAGTTGGCAGTGAACCAAGATCATGCTACTGTACTCCAGCCTGGGCAACAGAATGAGACTGAGTCTCAGACAAAACAAAACAAAACAAAAAAACCCATATAGAAAAAAGAAGTACAGATGTATTTTAAATGCATTTAATTTAATCAGCAATGCTTCCAAATGCTTTAATGCAAGTCATTATTAACATAGAAAGAATACAATGTACCTAAAACTTTTAACTTCCGTATAATAAAGGAAGAATCCCATCTCAGAATATCTTCAGATATCTTACTTTTTCTGATACTAATAGAGTGTTATCAGACTATTCTATCACCCCAATTTGAAAGAAAATACTATGGACATAATAACCTAAAAATAAATTGCTGGTTTTGCAGTGATCAAAACTCATTACCTATAATGAGAAAGAAAACATGAATATCCAAATAATTAGTGCTAGATTTGTGCTGATTTAGTGAAGAAATCTGTCAAAGATAAAATAAGTCAAAAGAAACATCTGGAAGATGAGAGTTTTCTGCTTTTGAAAATAAAAAAAAAAACAGAAAAGTTGTAATTTTTCTTTACAGAAAAGAAATAATAAAAGTGGTACATATTACAAAAACATCTACTAAGTTATCTCAGAACAACTTTAGGACTTTATATTTACATCTTCATACATGTCAATTTCTTATAACAAGTCCTCATTAGATTTTCCAGGAACAACATTTGTAAATCATGTTTATGAAACAAAAAAAACAAAAACAAACAAACAAAAAAAACAAAAACAAACAAACAAAAAAAAGGAAGTGATTGTTGGCATAGGTGTGATTATTTCTCGTGGTACATTTTCTTAAAATGAAGCCTTAAAAAAGTTAGAACAAAATAATAAACCAGTGAAAAAGAAAACAGTAAATGGTTAATTATCTGATTAATGTGACTCAAATTATCAATCACCGTATTTTCTAATCCTGAATGTAATGTGTAAGTACACATTATGTATTGAGCTAAGAATATATTCAGTTATGTCACATAACTGAATATATTAGCTCAATCATACAGTACATTATTTCTGCAGTAAAAGAGTTACTTTCTTAATAATCTCTTTAGTTTGTCATATTATCCCTAGTTTTACCATATATTAAACAGTAGAAAATATTTATAAAACCAGAAAATTAATCATTGTCACTTGGAGCATCATTATATTTATGTACATTATTACTTTTCACAGTCGTTTTGAATTTTACTTTATGGATAGTGGGGTAAATATTTTAATACTGTATTCTTTGGAGATCAGTATGTGTTTTGTGGCTTTTATTATTATTTTTATTAGTAGTAGTAGTCATAGTAATAACAATGGTATGCTGCTTTTTTTGATAGTGATACAAGAATACTTGGGGAAAGATATGATGTATGCATGCCATTTTCAACTTCATATTTTGAGTTGCTATAACAACTGATTTTATTATTACATTAAACATGAAAAATTGTTTCACAAAGTGAAGAAACTTAAATTTGCTATATTATATACATTAATAGGGGTAGACATAGAGATATTTTGGATGTATGTGTATATTCACACATAAAGGTGTGAGTAAAAATTTTACAGGAAGAAAACATTTATTTGAAAAGTTTGAAGGCAATAATCATGGAATTTCCATCATCACAGACAGCACCTGTGGGTGAGTTGTGATTACTATAAGAAGCCAGCAAATCACATTGCCATCTGTGTACCTATGCAACAATCTTGCATGTTCTTCACATGTACCCCAAAACCTAAAATGCAATAAAAAAAAGAAAAGGAACAAATGAAAATAAAATAAAATAAAAAGAAACCACATTTTTGCTTTTCCTGACCACAATGGTTTTCAAATTTCCATCTACCACATTGTTGAAAACCTCATCCTCTGTTGCCATCCACAGTAAATAATACCTGATTGCTCAGCACCAAACTGTATAATTGAATTTCACGGCCAAATCATTTACTCACGATCACTGTTCCAAACATGAATAAACAATAGAGCCTGCAATTGCTGCACTGTTTTTTAATTTTTCTGATATTAAAAACAAACTGTTTTCCTATAGGTAATTATGTCCCATTTTAAGCAGGTAGAATCTTTTCCTTGGCCTTTTCCTCTAAAAATTAATTCATGCACCTAGAATGCAATCACATTTTCTCCTTAAAAGAGAGATGCTTTTAAGAGATAAAAAAAAATTAATTGAAATATCAAAAACAACAGAATAATACTAAGTAAAAACCTACAAGTAAAATCCTGAGCATCCCAAAATGAGACGTGTGAACCTGGGACTATCTATTATTTTTATGCAATCAATTAAACACTTATACTTCCTTTTGAATTTTTTTTCCAAGTTGTTTCCCATTTTCCTCTATGAATTTTATATTATCTTCTTCAATAACATATCAGCTTTCTTGTAGTATACAGCATATAATATTTTAAATATAATAAATATAATAAAAGACCTTCTTAAAAATCCCCAAATAGATTATGCTCTTTTTATTAGGGTTTATTCAATTAGTAGAGAGCTGCTATCATTAAAATGGTTTAAAGAATGTCAAAATGCCTTTTGATCTTGAAAAGGTCAAAGTAGTTGTGTGCTTTCTATTTATTCTCCAACTTGACCAAAGCTGATGCTAAATGACATGTTGGCAAGAGTACCAGCATTACAGGGACAATTTAGTAATCAGTTGACTGTTAATGGACATTATTGGATAATTCACTGTCACATTTAATATAGGAAAATTCTATTCCCATAATTTCTTCCAGAAGCTAAATTTAATTCAACTCTATCTTTATTGGCTTCACAGATTGAAAATTGCCATACAAATAGTAACTTGCTGGCTTATGTCAATTTTATTTCAATAAGAAATTTCAAAAGCATGAGGAGACAAAGACTCAATGTTGCAGGTAATATTTTTTGAAACATCACTGTGAAGTACATAAGACCATTTCAGCACAAAAAGTGGTATATCTTTCACACATTTTAGGGTGGAGTATAAAGCCATGAAAATTCTTCTCTGTTTGTGTCCTTTGTAGGGACTTGGATGAATCTGGAAGCCATCATTCTCAGCAAACTGAAACAAGAACAGAAAACCAAACACTGCATGTTCTCACTCATAGGTGGATGTTGAACAATGAGAACACATGGACACAGGGAGAGGAGCATCACACATTGGGGGCAGTTGAGGGTGTTAGGGGAGGGACAGCGGGGGGGTGGGGAGTGTGTGGAGGGATAACATGGGGAGAAATGCTGGATATAGTATACACCTGAAGTAAAATAAAAAGAAAAAGAAAAAAAAGAAAATTCTTCTCATTCTATATATTCTTTAGTTATTTTTAACTTATTATTTATCCATTTACCCAATCAATATAACTGTAATATAACAATTGGAAGGAATTTTATACTTGTTTTCTCTATTTATTTCAATCAAAATTCCCTCAATTTTTCACTATATGAAAATCAAATGGTTTCATTACATTAATATGAAATATTGTTCATATTTATGTTTAGTGAAAAGTATTAGAAGATTTTGGAATTCCCTTGAAGTGTTTTGAAAGGATTTTATACATTAAATAATAAAAGTAAAACTTGCTTTGCAGTGTATACAGTGGTTCTTATATTAACGATGAACACCAAATGACAATGACTTAGGCATGCAAAATTCTTGTATAATACAGAATTCTACTTTTTATAGCAGATATAAAAGTGTAAATATTAATGTAAATTTAGATCTGTAAGACAAATAATAGTCTCCCTAACCTAAATACACTACTTTTTGTATTCCTTAGATTAATCACAATCTTATTTCTGAACTAATATCCGTTTTTAGTTTTTATTGGTCAATTATTAATGTGATGTTTTTCTTTATATGGAGCTGAGTGTACTGAATAATTTATAACATATTTTTAATGATATATGATTTGTACGTATATTTACAGTTTAATAGGGTAACTGAGAAAATGAAGGAAAAGGTGTCCTCAAATAAAATAGAAGCGATTTTTTATAAAGTGACTAAAGCAAAGAGGCATAATTCAATGGAGTTTAAAATGATTTCACTATAGCTATCACTCTTTAAATCTGAAGAGGGAAAACTAGATCCTAAGACTATATCTACCAAAGCATTAGGAGTCCACTTGACAGGTTATACAAGAAATTTAGTTAAACTCACCTGTGACTTAGTGGGTTGCCAGTTGTTTCCACAATAAATTGTTTTTAAAATTGTTGAGATTGTGTTGAATAACAATGTGCATATAGTCAACACTACTGTAATGTACTTACTTAACAGTGGTTAAGACAATAAAGTTTGTATATTTTTAAGCACAATTTTAAAAATTTTATGAGATTTCAATGTTTGCAAACTCATTTTAAAGATGAGAACAGTGTTAGAATCTAAATTAATTCAATCAAATAAAGAAATTCCAGATCAGGGTTATTACTATATTGCTTAATGAACAATATTACAACACTATCTTAAGAAACACAAATGTAAACATAATCTAGAAAATAAGAAGTGTGATCAATTTTTATGATTTACGTAAAAAAAGATAAACCCTAGTTTGATTTGAGCTTTACCTTTCATAACATGAAACATAGAATACTTTATTTAAGGATAAATGATAGTTACATTATGAACAGGACTAACAATGTCATGAAGACTAATACAAATACGTAAAGTAAAATCTTTAAACAAATCATAAAGATTAAACATACCAAAATCTTTTCTTAATATCTTTATAACACCAGGACCCAAACACTGACAATACTTATTTTATTGTTTAACTGTATTTGATCACTTTTTTCATATATTGTTCTTGTAAACAGCATTTGTTCTTACAATTAATTATTAGCTGAAATAATATTTCTATAGCATGTGTTGAGTGTTCTGTCTGGAAAATACATCTGTTAATAATGACAGTATGATAATTTGTCTCTTAATTTATCTTATTTGGTTTTGTATACTGGCTGAAACTTCTAGTACAAAGTTTATTACATCAAATACCAGTGGGTATCTGTGTGTTTGCAGATGGGGTTTTTCTTAAAAAATAAATAAGTAAAGACCATGTATGTTTAGGCTTCTGTGACATCAGTATTCATAGTTGACATTGGTCTGTAATTTTCTTCATGTATAGCTATCTCCTCATCAGATACTGTTATTAATATTTTCCTTTTATGTTGATATATAGTAATTGTACATATTTCTGGGGTACATGGATATATTTTGATACATGAATACAATGTGTAATGATCAAATCAGGGTAATTATGATATCCAACAACTCAAGGATGTATTATTTCTTTGTGTTGAAACATTTTAAGTCTGCTCTTCTAGGTGTTTTTAAAATCTGCAATGAATTATTGCTAACTATAGTATCGTATTGTGCTATTGGACTATCCCACCTGTATTTTTGTACCTAATAACCAATCTCAGTGTTACCCTTTTGCTGCATCCTCACCAGCATCTCTTAGTCATTATCTTTCTGATAATATCCATTTTAACTGGAGTCTGACGATATCTCATTGTGGTTTTGATTTGCATTTTCCTAATGATTAGTAATGTAGAGCATTTTTTCAGATAGCTGTTAGCCATTTTATGCCTTCTTTTGAGAAATATCTATTCAGATCATTGGTCCATTTTAAATTGGATTATATGTTTTTATGCTATCAAGATTTTTGTTCCTAATGTATTTCATTTATTAATCCCTTATCAGATGGGATTAATATCCCTTATCAGAAGGGATTAATAAATGAAGAATATTGCATATATTCTTTAAGTCAAATTTGCTAAGTATGCTAATTAAAATATATCATATGGTTGCTTATTTGTCTATTCATCTCTTGTGCAAATTACATATTAAAATATTCAATGTGATTGTGAAGTTTTTGATGTCCACTTGTTAATGTTGAAATGTTTACTTTATAATTTTAATTGTTTGTAGGGATATAAAAGTTTAGATCAGTTTTATCTTTCTGTGGAACCACAGGAGTAATATCAGTAATTATCCTTTTTATTACCAATTTGTGCACACATATCATATACACTAGTTAATATGTAAATATATTTACAATCAATTATATGTGTATATATTTTATATATTCAATATTTTAATTATCTTCCTTATTCTTTATTTCTAAGCATATTATAGTAAATAATATGCAATGATATATACTATCATTACATAATATAAGTAGCATGTATTATTATACCTACATATATACATATATTGATAATATCTAGTAACTTAGTTTCAACTTTAAATTTGATATACGTATTCGTTGTTTGCCTTTTCTGCTTGCTAGTTTTATTTATTATATTCACTTCATATTTTTTTTATATATTTTTAAAGAGAGAAAAGGAGAAAGAAAGAAACAGCAAAAGAAAGAAAAAAAGAAAGAGAGAAAGAGGAAGAGAAAGAGGGAGAGAGCACTTCATATTTTATTAATTCCTCTTATATGTTTGGCAGTTAGGTTTACATTTATCTAACTTTTTTGACATTAGAAATTTCATTTTGTTTGTTTGTTTGTTTTTAGAGACTGAGTCTACCTCTGTTGCTCAGGCTGGAGTACAGGGGCACAGGCAGAGCAGACTGTAATCTCGAGTGCCAAGGCTCAAGCTGTTCTCTCCTCTCAACTTCCAAAACCTGGCATTACAGGTGTGAGCCACTGCACCCAGACCGGGAAGTTTCTCTACTAGCCTTTTTCTGAGTAATACTAAGTTAAAATGTCTTACTTATCATCAGCCCAATCCTTTCTTGTTATTATATCTATTTATTCCCAGTTGGTAAATATCATCATTACTATTCTTCCCAGTTTGTGATTGTTCAGATTTACTCATTTACTTAACAATTGTGTAATGTTGCTTCTAGCATTCTCTCAACTGGATTTATATCACTTTTCTATGAGTGAGTGACAGAATATTTTTTCCTGAAAAGAAACAAACAAACAACAACAACAAAAACTGTTGTTGCCCTTATCCTCACATGTTAGTTGAATGAGATATAGAAATTAGGTTGACATTAGTTATTGATCACTTCGATTATATTATTCTATTGTCTTTGGCCTATATTTGAGGTTAAGATACCTAAATATAAATCCAATAAACGTTCTTTTGTTCAAAATTTAGTGTTTTTTTCCTCCTTTTGTGGTTATGTTTTTGCAAATGTTGTTTTGTAGTTTTACTAAATCCATAAATGTATGTGTTTATTTATTTATTTATCCTTGTTTAAGGCCATTTTGCCTTTCCCAAGATTTTCTGCTTGCCTTAGCCAGAAGCTGACCTGATAATACCATCCTGGCACCATTTTAAAATATTTTCTTCACTTGGAAATTTTCCACTCACAAGAATTCTGAAACTCATCGTTTCAGCTGCTCAGGAAACACCACCACTAGGCCCCATCAACTGTCCCTCAAACCAGGAAGAAACAAGATTACATTTTCTTTTGCTTGTAACACATAGGCAGGCATTTTCTGGTTCTTCCTTTCATGCTGATGTAGTCTTTCAAGCATTATGTTTTATGCAGTTTCATTTGCTCTGGGTTTGGTTCAGACTCAAAGTCTTTTAACTTGTGATTGTATGTCTATGAACACCAAGTTTTTACATAACATAGTCTGATATTTATTCCACCACTTCTCCCAAGGCAGTTTGAGGTTGCAGTCTCAACAGTGGCTCCTGTGTTTAACATTCGAATGTTTTTTTATTACTGCCAACTTTACGTTTTCTAATTATTCTTGTTATTAATGTGAATAATTATATTAATAGTTATATTTAAGCAAGTCTAGGTCTTTTAGCTGAAGGACATGTAGATTTTCTTAGTCCACTAATTTTCCAGAATCAGGAATAAATATTTATTGATTAAAATCTTTTATAAGTAATATAATAAATCCCAGATCACTTCACCTTAAAGCTGTTTATGTCATTACTCAAAATATTATATTTTTAATAACATAAAATTTATGTAGATACATTAAAACATGTGTTCTACTAATTTGATGTATTACTCAACAGGCATATACTTTTCATTTAACTTACAGAACAGACATATATATGAGTAATGCAAAAATCATTATAATCATAATGAATAAACTTTTTAACTTCGGTAAAATAAGTGTCATTATAGATTATGCTTCTTTGGCTATCATAGAATTGTTCACCATAATAAAATGATGCTTTGACTTGTTTTGACAGGAATAATAAAATTTGGATGTCTTACAGACTCTAATGACTACATAATTCAGTTAATTAATTTGACTGATCTCAAACACATTGGTTGTATCACTGCTTCATTTCTTCAGCATACTGACTTTCCACATAAATGAATATTCTCACCTTAATTTAGCAGTACTATATAATGTTATTAATAATAGTTATCCTATATTTGAGCACTTAAAAGATTAGGGGTTATAATTGAGCACTTAACAATGGTTTGGCACTTTTTAAGGTTTCTACTTTATTAACTTATTTCTATTTCTCAAGAAACCTCAGAAATTGTTTTGGTTAATTAAATCTACTTAATAAATGAGAAAGCAGAGGTAAAGAGATCTTAACGTTCTTTCTCAGGGCACACAGGTAAGTGGTAAGGTGGGTTTGCAAATTCAGACATGTTGGGTTCCAAGGACAGGACCTTAACCACGGTTCACTGCTGTGCAACTGAGAGAGACCCTTCTAGAAACGACCTTGCAATTGAAGTTGAGTGATCATCAAGTTTGAGAGAATACAGAAAAAAAATAGAAAAAATACCACCCTTTTCATTTTTAAGAGTTACCCTTATATTTAATAAGCAATATACAGATTTATAGGACAAAAATTATAAATCTTAACACAGAGACAAAAGAGAAGATGTGAATAAATCACATCATATTCTTGGATAGTAAGATTTAAATGTATACATACTTTTTCTCCCTCTTTTATTAGTCCATTAAGAACAATATATTTTTAAAAATATAAATGGAAAACAAGAGTTCTAGAAGAACGTGCTGTGGTACATGCATTGTATATGTGTTAAATAATGTGGCCTATTAATAGAAAAACTGATGTAGCATCAGTCAAATTGATATAATAGATTCTGTGGGAACACTGTTTGTGTTTGTATGCCTGTGTGTATACAGAATGTACTTTCTAAAGGATAATAAAGAAAATATATAAAGAATATAGACATTATTCAACAATTAGTACAAATTAAAAATTTAAAAATTTTAAATATTAAAAATCAATTCTAGCATATATCATATAACAAAGATTTATTTCAGACAGAGTCGAAATTTAAAACAACAAATAAATTCTAAATAATATAACAATGTAAAGGAAATATTAGTGAATATTATCAAAATAGTGAAGAACTTTCTAAGCATAAAAACAAATAAAAAATACAGAAAAGAACCACCCAGAAAATAAAGTATGTATTTAACTACAAACAAATTAAAACTCCAATATTTGCAAATATTATATGAAACCAGGTAAATGACAAGCTTGGAAAATATGTCAGTATATATAAGGATAAGTTATTGATATGTTTAATAGTTCTCCATGGATAATAATGGTTGTCTCTATAAAAATATGGGACCATGTATAGGAACCAACAAACATGTAAAAAATGACTAAACTCTATCACTCAAGGATTTACCTACATAATTATGATATATTTTTAAGAGTAGAAATTGATGAGACTTTCTTTTCTTTAATGATAATTCTGGATGTTAGTGATGGTATTTGGAGAGACAGGCACTTCCAGGCAGTGCTGGTGGTGAGACAACTTAATCCAACATTTCTCAATGCCACATTGTTCATATGCACGAAAGCCTTCAAAATAGCAATATCCTTTTATGACTAGAAAGAGCTGTAAGAATTTCTCATAGTTGTGTTTATACTACACATAAAAAGAAAAAAAATCTTAATACAATAGATAGGAATACATTTTCATTAATTATAAGGCATTTATATGTCAAAAAATGCATTTTATTAACATTTTACATTATATTTTCAGAGTATTTAAAAGCAAGGAATGATAATTATGATTTATTTATCCAATAGATGAACAGGGTGCTATATTATGTATAGTAAAAAAAAGTGTTTATATTATATGTATACATATATATATAATATTTTTGAGAGTGATAAGCATTTATTCTGTGCTTTTCACAGCCTCAGGAAGGGAGGGGGAAAGATTGGAGAGGGCCCATTCGGGTTCTCCAGGGACTCCTGAAGGCTTCCTTTTGATGTCTGGAGGGTACAGGGTGGGGAGAAAGTGGAGTTAAGGTGTTGCCCTGGAAGTTGTGCGGATTGAGAATGGCTCTCAGGTGATAAGGTTTAGGAAAGGCCCAGATGGTGGTGGAGAAGAGAAGAGGTGCTTCCTTTAGCCAGGCCAACCAGAACAAAGGGTGGAGAGATGTAGGAATGCAGACTGCAGTCAAGAATGGAAAGGGTCACTGAGCCCAGTGAGGCTTAAAAGGCACAGGGCTCCACATTCAGCACGCTGCAGATGGGCAGCGCGTGTCAGATGTTCCACTCACAATCAATGTTCATGACAGTCTTGATATCAGTAAGTATCGTGTTCATAATAGAGTTTGTAACAGCAAGTTTGGAAGATCAGGAAGCCTTCCCTCGGGTGTAACAGGAACATCTTGCTGACAAATGAGAGAATAGAAAAGAGCATCCCATAAATGAGCCACACCTGTACATCACCTCCTTGGGATCCCCAATTGTTCCTTGCAGTGCCATTCCTTGTAGCGCAAACTTGATTCTGGAAGGCCAAACAGGTTAAATAGGTACAGGTTGTGGACAGTCATTTGAACTGCTCCTAATTGATTCTAATGCTATCACTAGCCACTTCTGGTATACATCTATACATGTATACACACCCACAGAGACATAAAAATGTATATATACACATGAGAAGATTTGTGTGTGTTTGGGAGGAAAATACAAGTGAGTTTTATGACTTTAACACTTACAAACAGAGTGACCTGGGCCCTTTCTTGATGGTGCTGAGCTTCAGTTTTATCATCTATAAAACAGCAATAATCAAATCTAAATCCAGTGTTGTTAAATTAAATAGAAGTATACATACAAAACAGTAAGTCCCCAATGCATTTTTCATAATAACATAAAGTTATATTAAAACTAATTTTGAAATAAAATAACTGCCTATTGTGACAATTTTTTTTAAAGTAGATTCTTCACACAGTATATTTACTGGCCAAATATCATAGTGTCATTGCTCTAATACTATTTTGTCTTGGAGATACTATATTAAATTTTGTAACAGGGGATATGGATTGAGAGTGATAGGTACAGTGGGATGTTTGGAGTTTGAATTGTGCTTCAGATACTTGTGAGCTGGGTCATTCTGGGACAGTTATTTAGGCTGTTAATACTTTCATTCACCTTTTCAAAATATGAGAAAATATATATCTAACTTACAGAGTTTTTATAAGAGTGTGATTCATTAATGAACTTAGTATGGCAGAAATTGTGCCTTCCATACAGCAAGTATGCAATTTTAAATAAGTTTATTATTAGTGGTACTATTTCCTATATTAGTTTTAGTAGAAATAGTAGCAGAAAGAACAGTGCTTTTTTATTTCAATAATATAATGCTTACCTTTGGATGATGCTACCTATTTGCTGTGTTACAGATTTCTTAAATATTTTTCAGAGTTATTCTACAGCATTAATGTAACAATCCACCTGTAAGAAAAAAGGTCGCCAGGACTTAGCGTACATGTTTGGTACTTTCTTACACTTACACCTGTATTTAAAGATAATTAAATAAAATTCTTACCAAGTGTGTAGATTTTTATTTCTAAATATAATAATGAAGACTTTAATTGGATACATAATTAAATTCAATCAAGAACCTAGTAAAGTTACTCAAAATGAAATTGTCAGGTATTATGTCATGTAAGTAAATTAAAAGCATAATAATAGTTGATTTTTTTTCAGTTGGTCTTTAGGTACATGCCTGATTAATGTAAGTTCAGTGTTTAAGGAGAAAAGCTATTTTGATTATTTGAAAAATCTACAAATAATCGTGTTCCCTGACAAATTTGATAGTTTATTTCTCCTCATATTATTTATCCAAAAAATATTTATTGCCAACTCTATATTATGCACACATTTATATGAGTTTTTAATCATGTGCTTAATTTAGTAAATTATCTGCCCGGTTTTGACCAGGTAGTGGTCACAAGTTCTCCATATGAGAAAATATGTATGCTTTATTTAAAAATAAAATAAGTAATTGACCATCATGCTTTTTCTTTCCTCTTGATTTTTAAGTTAGTAACTTTGAATTCTTAAACCCTTTCAGACACTTTTATGATAGTGAGTTTTTACATTTGGACTTCGATTTAAAGTTTGTTCAATCTGAAAACCATTCTCTAAGAGATCCACGAGAGGTCTTGTACATGGATGCCTATTTTCTCCATCCATTCAGTCTTGGGCTAATTATAAGCGGTTTAATACTTCTAAATTAACATAACAGTTCTTTTCCTGAGCTGATCGCTTAATATTTGGTGACTAATGAGAAGGTTAAGTTCAATTAAACCTACCACTGGGATCTAATCTATATATAAATATTGTTAGATGTAATTTAAAACTGTCTCTATAAGGCCACATAAGTTTGAGCAAAACTTTTACTAAATTTGCCAGGCAGTTTCATACCTCAAAAGCAAACTTCATAATTATTTGTTTAGAAAAACAAGACATTTATCACCTACCTCCTAAGTGAGCTTAGTCTTTCAAGGAGATGGCAGTGGCAACAGAATACAACTTGATCTGTAATAGTTCCATATTTGTTTTTTGAAACAATTAAAATAGTCTAAATCTTATGTAAAGTTCTATCAAAACCACAGCCTCCTGTCTGTGCTTTCAACAGATTGTAACCTTGTGTTCCCTCCCACAGAGAAATTTTAATCCGCCAGAGAACACTGGCAAGAACCTTAGCAAAGTGCCATCTAGTGGGATTTGAGGGATTTCCCAAGGATGAGAGAGCTTCTGAGATAAACTTCCCTACTTAACAATTTCTAATCAGGGCATGAGAATCAATGAGAATAAGTCTCAACACAAAATAATAAGAACTAGATAAATGCATGATTTCCAAAAGAAACACATATAATATTATAGAATTACAATGTTAGAGATTATAGAAATTTACATATGTCTTCTAAATCACATTATCAGCTATCTCATGCTGAATAAAGCTTTCCATCCAAACTGGGAAAGACAGTGCTGTGTCAACTCCTCACAGTGAATCTAGAATTTCTAAGTCTTATAAAGTGAAACATTCTATTTTTGAAGATGGTTTCAGTTGTAATTTACTACTGAATACATTTATAGGTGATGCTTAAATAATTCAAGCTAAGTGAATTGAACCACACTTACAACTAAAATCAATTTGTATTTGCTCGATAAAGTAGCTACTGCTCTCATTTACTTGAGTCTTAGTTTGAAACACAAAATACTATACCATAGTTTTTAAAGCTTTATAAATTATTTCTGGGGCATCAAAATATGGGGTAGTGGCTATAATGGAGAGTTAGAAGTCTTTATAGTCTCAGCAATGTTAAAAATTCCCCATATTTTGATTCTGGAAAATAAGTCAATTAACCAATAGCCAAAATAATTAGCTTTGAAATAGATGGATTATATTACACTGAGTATTTTTAACTGGGCAATTTGCTTCAACCTAACTTTAATCGTTTTCATTCCAGGCACCACCCTTTGGCCAAGCGCAGAAAAGAAAATGTAAGATTTAACAAAATTTAGAAATATAAAATATCTACTGCTATCTGACTGAGTGCCAGAAGCACCTCCTGAAGAAACAGAGATGCATGTGAAATTTATCTCTATTTTAACTTTATAATTTCCTCTTTTATTGCTTCCACCTCGAAGAATCCTGTACAATTATGCTGCTGCCCTTTGGAAATTAATCACTATTCTTTATTCTCTTTCATACCATGCTTAGCCTCCTAACTATTAAAAATGGACTATCTCTTCACAGAACATTAGTGTCATTTACTGAAAGCTGTCTTGGATCTAAAAATGCATCTCATATCTTCCTTATCATGTTCTTTTTTGTATTCACCAATGTTTCCATTTAGGAAATTCTGACAAGTTTTCCACTCTCTACTGGCCCTTAGATTCCACTTTAAATCAGTAAATCTTTTCTATAGATTCAGACTTCAAAATTTTCTTTCTCTTTCCACATCTACCTGTTTGGTCCTGGAATTTATGTACTTTACTCCATAGCTCCAATTTCCTTCCAGTCCTCTCTGCCTAAGGCCTCAATTGTAGTATAATTTGTTTAATTTTGACAGCCAATATTTGATTTTCATTTATTTTTCTAGATGACCTTTGCATATTGTTGTAACTGTTACTGTTTAATGTACTTTGTTTCATATACTTCATCTGTCACCTATACTTATTTTTGGATTATTGTTTAATTAGAAGAAATATTAACAATAGCAAAACAATTAATTATGAGGACCATAACACTAATAGAGTTTCAAAACAGTCAACACCAAAGAGAATAATATGGACAACTAAGAAATAGAGAATTAACTAATGTATAATGAGATTAATGTTAAATATTTTGATAAAATTGGATAATGTATTTGAATATATAAACATAATTCAAAAATAGAGTAAGTAGAATAATTTATAGATAATTTTATAGGCATTAAGGTTGGTAAAAAAATTAAATTGTAGAATATTACATGAAGACCACACCATGTAAAGAAATAGAATAAAAGTTGAAAAGATGAAAGATAACAAAATCTAATGTTGGCATTAGATATGTCTCAGAATTTAAATACCCAGAAATCTGGGCAAAGATAAGGCCTTTGACAAAATTCAACAGCCGTTTTTGCTAAAAATCCTCAATAAACTAGGTATTGACGAAACGTATCTCAAAATAATAAAAGCTATTTACAGGTGGGTTTTCTGCTCAGGGGCTCCTAAGGCTGAAATCAAGGTTTCAGCTAAGCTATGTTCTCAATTAGAGACACTGGGAAAGAATCTACTTCCAAGCTCATTCAGGTTGTTGGCAGAATCCCATTGCAGTTGTAAGAGTGAGGTCCCTGATTTCTGACTGGCTACTGACTGAGTGTGCTGTGAAGCCTGTTGCATATGGCTTCCTCCATCTTTCAAATTTCATGATTCAAATTTCTGACTTATTCGACCTCTAACTGAAGAATTTTCTCTGCTTTTTAAATGGCTTATATGATCAGATTTAGTTCACCTATATAATCTCCCTATCTCAAGGTCAACTGATTAGTAACCTTAATTACATTGGCAAATCCCTTTGTCATGCAAAGTAATGTAATCACAGGAGTAATACCAGGAAGCCAAGATCATGAGGACCATTTTAGAAATCTTTGAAGCGCAGTGGTGAAAGAAGCAATACATTCTCTACAGAGATGTATTTTAAGTGTCTGCTAACCTGGCATTGTCCTCCCCAATGCAAACTATTGCTATTAATATGCTTATAGGAATTTGGATGCATCTAACTTCAAAGAGACTATTAACCTCCTGGTAGTCTCCAAGACTATCAACCTACTGGTAGTCTCCAAATATTTGTCATATTTACTCATTCAATAAATATTTTTTAATTGCCCATTATGTGACAGTCAATATGCTAGATTGTGGGAGTACAACAGTGAGCAAAAACTACTGCTCTCGTGGAGCTTAAGATTTAGATGGGAGAGAGAGGTATCAATCAAAACCTAAAGAAATCAACACATACATACTTATACAGTATGATAAATTATCCAAAGGAGAGGAGAACATATGAAAGAAACTGGAGCAGGACTCCAGGAGGCACTATTCATATAGCAGATAATGTCAACAGGGCCCCTGGAGTTAAACAACACCATGGCCCTGCAAGGGTGCCAGGGAAGGAAGCAATGATTGAGCTATGGTATAAAGTAAGAATAGGAGTAAACTAGATAAAGCAGCTTGTGGTGGGAGACACTATCCAGGCAGAGGAAGAGCATGTACAAATGGCCTGGGGCTGGAGGAAATCGACTGTGTCTGAATTAATGTGGCTGGAGCTCAGAGAGTAAGGAGGATCAGGAGGGTATGGCTAGACAGAAGGCCAGAGAGGAAGATAGGATTTGTTTTATTCAGAGGCTCACTGATCACATTAAACATTTTCATCTTTATCCTAAGAACATTGAGAAGCCCTTGGAACAGTTTGAAACCAGAGGCTCACAAGATCAGATCTGAGTTTTGAAATGCTCACTCCGGCTGCCACGTGGAGAATGGTGGGAAACATTAAGTAGAAAGTGCTGCCTTGTAATGATTTGGCAGCACTCCAAATGTAAGATTTTTTCAACAATGTGCTATGGCTTTGCCTCAGATGAGAATGTCATATGTTGTCATCATTAAATGTTTTCTAACCTTTAACACGGTGAGGTTCTCAGAAAACCTCTCCTTTATAATATATGGGGGTCCTTGACATACATATCACCAAAGTTTTGGTTTTCTGGGGCATTGTTATCTTCTATCAAAAAGAAAAATGCACTGGAGAACAGATAAGAATTTTCTGGACAACTGACAATTTTTAAAGAGAATGCCTGAGTACAACATTGCCTGGTTATACCTGAGGTCTCTCTTTCCTTAAGGGAAATTTAGCAAACAGATCCATGTCTTAAACTACTTAAAGGTATCCCAAGTCAACAGATCTAGATAATCTCATTTTACTAATTTTGTGGTTCCCAGATTGCGGGTTCAGGCAGAACTCTAATTTCAAGGGCTATATAGAATAAATAACCCAAATCAATTTATATCTCACTCCCATGAACTCATCTCCCCTCCCCTTGCCATACAAACCCATTCCCTACTAGGCCTCATCAATAATTTGTGCAAGTTTGCTTGTTATCTCTTAGACAAAGAAAGCAATAAATATGGTCTATTCAGCTCCTTTCAGACCAATTCTAGCTGCCTTTATCACAAGGAAAGACCATATGCAAATGACTTAGCTCTGCTCCTCATGAATTATATGACCTTGGGGAAACTGAATAATTTCTATGCACTTTGGTTTTCTGATTTCTAAGGTTGAGATAATGATAGTACATATGTTAATTTCATAGGAGCTGGGGTAAGATAAATGTGTAACTAACAAAACTTTTGTTTACCTGGTAGGGGAGGTAATCACATCTTAAAACAGGGTGTGATGTGTAGCAAGTGCTGCACAATTGTTAGCTATTATCATTAATTGTCCTTCCTTGAAGACATTCTGGTGGATATCAAGTTTGGTGGCATGGCAAGAGCTCCATGATTCTGACCTTAGCATTGTTTCAGCTTAAAAAGAAAACACACACACACACACACACACACACACACACACACACACACACACACACAAAATTGTGTCAGCTCCAGATTCCAAAAAACATCCATCACTCCTTATCACATACTTTCTCTTCTTCATAGTCTTATAACAAATGCTCTGGTTTTTCAGGTTTAACAAAAAGGGTTTCTTGGATTATCTTTGTCCTTTTCTTATACATATTCATTCTGCATAAGATGTCCAAAGCCTCACAATGCAGAAATCACAGCAAATGAATAATAGCCCAGAATGCTCATATTTAAGATGTCTTATTATTCCAAGTAATAGTATATACCATTTTGGATATAAATAACACTCAGATACATAATTTTAGAAGGTAGATGCTTATTATTTTATATCACTACTATAAAACATAACTTTATGTTAAAATCTACCTTAAAACATCTTATACTAGGCAATAGCTATAAAGGTATAAATTATACCTTCTATTTACTATGAATGTAAGTATTAGCAAAGTCATGCATGAGGTTGTTATGCTCTCTCTCAATGCTTGCTGCCACCCCCATCAGTAAAAAACATTTGGTAGACTTTTACTTCCTGTAGTTTGTATTCAAAAATTAATTTTTTCCAGTAGAAAAATTATATTAAATGTGTCTTTCAAACTTATCAAACCCTAGAGATTCTGATGTGGCTTCTTGCCCTTCTTTTCCTTCCTCATTTGATTACTTCTTATTAATAGGCTATTTTAACAACTATATCACACAAATCTACAAATTATATTATCATGGCATTTAAGGACTTTTGTTGGCATTACCCTCAAAATATATCCAGAGTGTAAGCACTTTTCATTATTCCCACTACTATACTCCCCTGGGCTCACCTGGATCATTGGAACAGCTTCCCAGCTTCCAGCTGTTTCTACCCTTGGCTCCCTACAGTCTGATTTCAATTTAGTAGCCAGAGTCATAAGATTATGTTAAGTTTCTGCTCCAAACTCTTCAGTGGTTTTCTCTCTCACTTGAGTTACAAAGTCCTCAAGATGGTCTACACGCCCTGCAGGATCTAACCATATGTCCCTTCTCTGACATCATCTCCTACTGCTCTTTTCCTTTGGCTACTCCACTCCAGTCACACTGGCATCTTGTTAACTCTCAGTGGACTAAACACACAACCCAACCTTATTTATTCATTAATTAAACCGATATTGATGAAGCTTCTACTCTGTGTACAGGCTTTTGGGCATTATAGAAGTGGACAAGATAGAGCTCCTTCCTTTGTGAATGTATAGTGCAGTAGGAGAGATAAGAAACAATGCAATGGGAATAAAAGGCAAAATCATTAGTAATTATTATAAGTACCTAAACATGCTATTAAACTAGATATTAGCAGGGGACACAGGAAACAATGTTGCAAGAATAAAAGGGAAAACCAATAGTAATTATAAATGTCTAAACAGGCTATTAACACATCTCAGTTTGTTTTATTTTAGATGGCAACACTCTTGTTACACAAGCATTCACCTTGAGTAACATCTTTATTTAATCTGATGCTTTGTGATGCAAGGTCATGAACTGAAATGCCATAAACTAGAAAATGTTGTAATCTATCACATATAAATATCAGCCAAGGTTTCTTTCTTTCTTTCTCTTTCTTTCCTTTCTTTTTCTTTCTTTCCTTCTCTTTCTTTTCTTTCTTTCTCTTTCATTCATTCTTTCTCTTTTGTTCTCTCCCTTCCCTTCCTTCCTTCTCTCTTTCTTTCTTTCCTTTTTTTCTCTTCTTTTTTGAGACAGGGTCTTTCTCTGTTACTCAGGCTGTAGTGTAGTGGCATGATCATAGCTCACTGTAACCTCAAATTTTGGGGCTTAAGTGATCCTCCTGCCTCAGCCTCCCTAATAGCTAAGAATGCAGGTGTATGCCACCACATCTGGCAAATTTTTAAACTTTTTTGTAGAGACAGAGTCTCACTATGTTGCACAGATTTGTCTTGAACTCCTGGCCTCAAGCTATCTTCCTGCTTTGGCCTCTCAAAGCGCTGGGATTACAGGCATGAGATTCTTCATTCATCATATTATGATTATTTTGGTTTATAGTAGAGAACTAACTTCAGAAAGTAAAAAAAAAAATTGGAATTGCTTGTCGAAAAAAAGAGGATATTAAATATTATCATAAACTCAAAGGATAATTTAACACAAACCAAGTTTGTATAGATTAATAAATAAGAATAAACTTTCCAAAACTCATAATTTCCTTTTATAGATCCATTTTTGACTAAAGGAACACAGGTTTTATACCTAAGGGAAGTATTTTAAAAATAATCTCAATTTTTATCTTAGATATGGAGTGTATATGTGCAGGTTTGTTACATGGGTATATTTTACGATGCTGAAGTTAGGGGTATGAAAGATTCCATCACCCAGGTAGTGAGCATAGTTCCTAATAGGTCAACTCTTGCTCCCCTCCCTTTCTCCCTCTTTAGTAGACTCCAGTGTCTATTGTTGACATCTTTATGTCTATGAGTAGCCAATGTTTGGCTCCCACTTATAAATGAAAGCATGTGGTATTTGGTTTTCTGTCTTAATTCACTTAGGATAATGGCCTTGTTGCAGCAAAAGACATGATTTTTTCTTTTTTATGGCTGTGTAGTATTCCATGGTGTATATATGCCACATTTTCTTTATTCAGTCCACCACTGATGAGCATCTTGGTTGATCATACGTCTTGTTATTGTGAATAGTGCTGCAATGAACATACAAGTGCATATGTCTTCTTGGTAGAACAATTTATTCTCCTTTGGGTATATACCCAGTAATGGGATTGCTAGGCCAATTGGCAGTTCTCTTTTAAATTCTGAGAAATCACAAGTCCTTTCCAGAGCAATTGGGAAAGGAAAATAAATAAAGGGCATTCAAATAGGAAAAGAAGAAGCCAAATTATCTTGTCAATGATATGGTCTTATACCTAGAAAACCCTAAAGATCCCTGCAAAATATGCCTAGAGCTGATAAATAAGTTTAGTAAAGTCTCAGATTACAAAATCAATGTACATAAATCAGTAGCACTTCTATGCACCAACAGTGGTCAAGCTGAGAATCAAATCAAGAACTCAATCCCCTTTACAATAGATACACACACACACACACACACACACACACACACACACCCCTAGGAATATTCTTAACGAAGGAGGTGAAAGATCTCTAAAGGAAAAACTATGGAACACTTCTGAAAGAAAATCATAGACGGTACAAACAAATGGAAATACATCCCATGCTCATGGATTAGAAAAATCAATACTATGAAAATGACCATACTGCCCAAAGCAATTGACAAATTCAGTGCAATTCCTATCAAAATGCCAACATCATTTTTCACAGAATATGAAAAAACAATCCTAAAATTTATATGAAACCAACAAGGAGCCCAAATAGCCACAGCAATCCTAGGCAAAAAGGACAAATCTGGAAGCATCACATTATCCAACTTCAGATTATACTATAAAGTTATAGTAACCAAAACAGCATAGTCCTGGTATAAAAGTATATATATAGACCAACAGAACAGAATAGAGACCTCAGAAATAAAGCCAAATACTTACAATCAACTGATGTTTGACAAAGCACACAAAATCATAATTGGGGAAAGGACATCCTGTTCAATAAATGGTCCTGTGAAAACTGCATAGTCACATGTAGAAGAATGAAACTGGATCCCTATCTCTCACCATATATAAAAATCAACTCAACATGGATTAAAGACTTATATCTAAGACCTGAAACCATAAAAATTCTAGAAGGAAACTTAGGAAAAACTCTTCTGGATATTGGCCTAGGAAAAGAATTTATGACTAAGACCCAAAAAGCAAATTCAACTAAAACAAAAATAAATAAATGTCACCTAATTGAACTAAAAAGCTTCTGCACAGCAAAAGAAACAATCATCAGAATAAACGGACAACCTACAGAATGGGAAAAAATATTTGTAAATTATGCATCCAACAAAGGACTAAATATCCAGAATCTATAAGGAACTCAAACAAATCAGTCTTGCTACTCACTTTGTAACTCATTGAATCTTAGTTACCTCTTCGTTAATACAAAGATAATCATAACCCTACCTGTGCCAAGATTCAGTGGGAAAATCTGAGTTAGAGTTCAATAAAAATTAGTTGTCTTATTTTCTCTCAAGTGTATCAGAAGTTCCTTTAAGGTCAAAAATTAAAATTATCTCTATATCTGGCATGCTCTGTGCAATTGCTCTATCTATAAATATTTGTTCAATTTAGTTGTTATAAAATTCTTAGAACTGGAATGCAGGAACCATCTGCAACATGCCATGAAAATCTAAAATAATATAATAATAAACAATTCCTTTGAGAAACTCCATACTCTGATTATTTTATTTGCAACAGATGCATAAAATTAAAACTCAAATCTGCATAAGTCAAGTAATTCAGATCTGCTGTAAGCATTTAAAAATACATTTTTAAAATACATGCTATTCTTTAGCAAAGACGTGGAATCAATCTAGGTGCCTATTAACAATGGATTGGATAAATAAATGTGGTACATCTACGTCACAGAATTCTACACAGCCCTAAAAAAGAATAAAATCATGTCCTTTGCAGCAACATGGATGCAGCTGGAAGCCATTATCCTAAGCAAATTAACACAGAAAAAGAAAATAAAATATCACATGTTCTTATTTATAAGTGGGAGCTAAACCTTGGGTCCTCATGGACATTAAGATGAAAACAGTAGAGACTTAGGACCTCAAAAGGAGGGAGGAAGGGAGGAGAGCAAGAGCTGAAAAATACCCTAATGGGCACTCTGGGTGACAGGATCAATAGAAGCCCAAACCTCAGCATCGTGCAATATAGAGCCTAGCAAAGCTCCAAGGAGCTGTCAGAAGACTGGTATGGCTGGAACATGAAGGAGTAAGGGGAGAAATGGCCTGAGGCTATAGAAGTAAGCAGAAGACAGATTATTGAGGACCCTTGGAATTGAATCCAAGAGCAGTGGGAAGCATTTGCAGGACGTACTCATAGGTATGATATGATCCTATGTATATTTTACAAATTACTTTGGCTGCTATGTAGGGAGTGACTTAGAAGCAGACCAGAGTAAATGTGGAGAAACTAGTTAAGGTAGCCCAAGTAAGAGAAGATGGATGGTGGACGTAGTGGTTTGGACAAGGTTGTTGTCATTGTTGAGAAGAAACTAGATTCAAATTGGATATAGAGAGTAAGGGAAAAGGGGATGCTAGCAATAATCTCTCTTTTCCTCCAGGTTTCTGACACAAAGTAAATAGTGTTATGTACTTGGATATACATTCTGAATGAGAAGCCACTATGGAGACAGGATTAAGGGTTCTGTTTGGGCACTTCTCAAATATGAGATGCATTGAGCCTCCTAAGTAGCAATTTTGGCAACATAATTTTTATAATTATTTGTTTTAAACAGTAACAAAGATGATGGAGAATAAAGAAAACTTGACTATAGAATAGTAAGAAGGTTTGTGTTTGCCACGTGATTAAATAGTAATAAGCATAAACCTGGCCTGCATGAGCACTTTGATTGTAATGCATAACATTCAAGCAAAACAAAAAGAACAGGCCAGGTACAGTGACTCGCTCCTGTAATCCCAGCATTTTGGGAGCCTGAGGCAGGATGAACACTTGAAGGAGGATCGCCAGTATTTCAAGACCAGCCTGGGCTACATAGGAAGACTCTATCTGTCCAAAAAAAAAAAAAAGCCAGGTGTGGTAGTATGTAGTTCCTGGACTAGTTAAGGTAGCCCAAGTAAGAGAAGATGAAGATGGATGGTGGTACATCTACACCACAGAAGGAGTAAGTGGGAAGATCACTTAATCTCAGCAGTCGGAGTCTGCAGAGAGAAATGACTGCACCACTTCAATATTGCCTGGGTAACAGAGCAAGACCCTGGCTGAGAAAAAAAAAAAAAGCTAATTCCTATGTAAGAATACTGCAGTTTGACTTGTTGCCAATTAGAAGGAACACAACTACAAGGTCAGGGCATATTATTCAAACAGTAGAGACAATAAAGTCAAACATTTGGCAGAAATACAAAATATCCCACTGGAAAAGACTAACGCAAGGGAAATCAACAAAAAGATATGAATCAGAATTCATCAGTGTCTCAAGAAAAGGTCATGCAATAAATTAAGTTTTGCAAGTGTTTCTACACTACTGTTAGTCTCATTCCCTCACTTTCTAAGTTTTAATATAGTTTTAAGTATTTTACAGCAATTTTTATTGTTAATTACAACCAAAGTGAAACTTGTAATAGCAATTCCTTCACATTCAAATTTTGCACCTTAAAATACACCTCGAGCCTCATTTAGCCAGCTTGGGTATCTCAGATACTTGGACTACAGATACCACAAAGGCAAGCAAGAAAATGAACTCTAGGACCTATTGCCCTTCTGCCACATCCTGAAGAATGATCATGAAAACAAGTTGGTCTGACTGTTCAATAGCAAAAATAAAATCAAGATGACAGAAAACTGATGCGAAACTGAAGTAAAATAGCTAAAGAATATGATCGCACTTGTCCCCCTTAGCATGGATTCTCATGCTAACCAATCTAAAATCTTCACTGTTAGACTCCTTCTGTCAATATGATGGAATGAACAGTAAGCTCAGTGTCAGAAAACCTGTGTTGTTAACTTGGCCCTCTTTCTAGCTGAATGTGTGGCTTTGGTTAAGTTCTTTAGCATTTCAGAGACTCACTGTAGTGACAGAAGTGGATAAGATGACCTCTACATTCTCTTACAAGCTCAAACATCTATGAATCCAGAGAGAAGCACTAGAGCATGAGAATTACCCTACGCTAGGAATAATTTTAAAGAAATAACCTTAAAATTATTACTATTCAAGGATTTCCAGAATATTAACAGCACCATTCAAAACTTTTCGTCAGCTCTATTCTGTCTTGGCTCAAAGTTACCTCCTTAATGAGGTCTGCCTTGACCATCCTATTTAAAATTATAAACTTTGCCCACCTGGTATTTTCTCTCCCTCCTTTCCCTGCTCTGTTTTTCTCCATAACACTTTGGTCTTTTTAACATACAAAATCACTTATCTACTATGTTGTTATCTATCTGCCTACTCTCACCACCAAATAAAAGTTCTATCTAGGCAGGGATTTTTATGTGTTTTGCTCATGAATATACACCAAGTACCTAAAGTAATACATGACACGTATAGGGTACCTGATGAACATTGTTGAGTGAATGAATAAATTTTCAATATAAATTTAAAATACAATATTTTCTAATTTAAAATTATAAAATCAGATCTAACCAACTACTACTAGCACACTGTTTCTTGTATATGAAAGTGTATTTTAAATAAATCTGTCCTGTGAAATAATACCAAGTTTTAAAGAAATTACTGAGCGAACATTAGCTCATTGAACTAATTTGACCTTGCTCCTGGGAGAGAGTTCACTTGAGATTAAGCAAGTTCAAAGTCTATGAATCATAAAAAAAACTAAAAGGGAAATGATGTTTTTATAAACTGCAATTCAAAAGCCACTTCAGGTAATATTGTTATTTTTATGCCAGGAATTCCCCAGTGCTGATATCTTAGGGCAAAGGGTTTGGTTATAAATTCAGAAAATTATAAAATAGATACATAGTAGGACTGCTCCAACTAAATATGTGTTGATGTCAAAGGAATAATCTTCATAATAATTTACTAAGTACAGGAGAAAATTGGGCTCATTACTTTATAGCCATATTTCATTTTTAATTGAAACTTCTTATAAGTAAATCACTCACCAGTCTATTAACCATAACAACATCAGCACAAGTAAACATTCAGAATATAGACATCCAGGTACTAAGCTAATTGGTTTACATTTACTGTCTCATTTTACAAATGAGGAGTTTAATTGAAGCAAAAGAAATAAACTTTCCAATGTCAAATGGCCATAACTTAAACCCAATCTGTTTGATGCTAAAACCAATGTTCTTCACGGCAATGTTGGGTTATCTCTTATTTCTAAAACTTAAATTTATGAGTAAAAGACAAAACTTGCTATTATTGAGGACATTAAAATCATATTATACTTCTGTAGACTCTGAGTACAAATCCAGCAAAAAACTTCAAACTATTTCTTGGCAGGCATCACCAAAATTGGTATATAGATTCCTTGGGTATTGACTTTGAAAAGGAAATTGGTCACTTTAGATACATAAGTTCAATCTGTTTATAAAAACAAAATGAAAACAAAACAGTTGCCTTGTATGCTAAAATTGTCCTAATAGTTTCACCTCTAGAAACATACACACACAGAACTTGAGGGACTTTACATGACTCAGCTTCATATTGTCAGCATCTAGCAAAGTACTTGCCACGTAGTGATCAATAAAAGTTTTAGCCAGCCTGGGGCAACATAGCAATATCCTACCTCTACAAAAAAAAAAAAACTTAGCCAGGTATGGTGGCACACACCTGTGGTCCCAGCTACTTGAAAGGATAAGGTGGAAAGATCCTCTGAACCCAGGAGATTCAGGCTGTAGTGAGCTGTGATTGTGCCATTGTACTCTGGCCTTGGTGACAGAGCAAGACCCTGTCACATATACATACACAAAATTAAGTAAAGAAAAAAAAAAGAATCAAAGAAAACAATAATTCCCCTAGCTTAAGTCCATCTTTGTTTGTTTGGATAAACTATGAAATGTCAAATAATGCTGTTAATGGACATTTCTCTAAGGCCATCAACAGAGAAACTGAGCACATACTATATGTGCTGCATTTTGTATACAGAATAAAAATAGGGACAAGATTGCTACCCTCACAGAACTTAAATTCTTCAGGGGAATGACACTGAAGTCCTTAATTGGACTTCTCTCCTCTGTATTATCTTCCTCAAATGGAGATATATGATGCTTAGTTATGAAAGGTATCTCCAGGGCTTTGATCTTCTCAGTAACTCTTTGAGGCTCATATGAAAACAGTAATTAGAAAAAAAAAATGTGTCCAAGTTACATAGACAGTTGATGACCAAAGCTAGAAATCAATTATTACAGTCACCCATGTATTTCCTTATTAAAGAACATCTGTATCTCTCTTTCTCTCTTCTTCCTTGCTCACTTTTCTTAGAAACATGGATAAGATTTTGAGAAATATGAGAAACTTTTGAATACATGCAAAATATTGGGAATTCTCAGTGTTTCTTATTTTAGTCAGTTAATTTTGGCTTTCACTAAATGCGACTGTTCCTTAATAAGCAGCAAACTCCACTCAAAGATAGATACCAAAAACCAGGATCCTGAAAATTCATTTTCATCTACATCTCCAAACTTTTATAAAAATTTATTATAAAATAATACACTTTTAGTACAGGATATTTCTCAAATACAGAAAAATTTAAAGCAAAAAACTCAGACCTAACTTTTGTCACTAAAAGATAATCACTCTTGACACTTAGATATCTTTATTTCTAGTATTACACCAATTAATTTGCTTGATATAGTGAATATTAGTCTGTTATAATTTTCCTCTGCCTTTTTTCCTTGCATATTAGCATAGGTATTTTCTGAGGTTATCACAAACTCTGTAAGCACATTTTATATTATTACTTTTTAAAAGAGAATGTATTATAATTAATTCATCCATATACATATGGTTAAGTATTCAGGTAACAGCTTATTTTTCGCTGTTATAAAATAATGCAGCAATGAATACCTTTAGCTGATATTTTTTCCTGTACTTTGAATTATTTCTTTAAGATAGATTTCCTAAAATTCAATTAATGAGTCAAACAGACTTATGTTTCCCTTATGTATGTTTCCTTATTCATTTTAATAATTTTCAACTCTCACCTGTTTTAACCCTTGTGAGCATGAGATAATTTCATTTTTTCAAAATATCTTTGCTGATGTAATTTGCATTTCTTTGTAGTTAGCATGAATATTTCAATGTCTTCTTTTGAGTACCAGTATACTATACACTTTTTTGTATGAATTGCCTATTTGCATCTTTTGCTCAGTTCTATTTAGGCCTTTAAAGTTTTTTATCCATTTATATGAGCTGTATATATATTAAGAATATTAACCTGTTGTGATATTTGCAATAAACAATTATATGGTTTGCTGTTGGCTTTAAATGTGAATTTATTCAATTTCCTTCATAATTTTGTTTTTACAGATTACTTTAAAAGTAATACTTATAATTATTTCCATATTATTATTTACTCTCAATGTCCATTACTAGCCCTTTCCAGTAATCACTTTTACTCTCATGTTCTTAATGTTTATTCATATCTTGGTTCCATTGATCATCTTTATTAGGATATCTGGGAACTAGTACTATTTATACTAAACACACATCATATCTTACCTTATTTTCTTCTTACAAAAACTTTAGGTGGATGCTGTTTTTGTCTTTATTTGAATGACACAGAAATCAAGGTTTGTGAGAGGTAGAGTATTTGTTCACAGCCACACAGCTGGTAACTCACAAAGTTGGAATTCCAATAATTGCCACTTAACTTTCTTCTTTCCTTGATCTTACTCAGTTGTCTTCTCTCCTCTTAATTTTGTCATTCATTTAAAAACTTTTCTTGTGCTATTATTGTATATTTATTTCAATAGGAGGCAGTGACTTACTCAGAGAGATGATTCTCTAGCGGAGTTTAAATATTATATTTGAAGTTGATAGAGGAGGCCGGGCATGGTGGCTGACACCTGTAATCCCAGCACTTTGAGAGGCTGAGGTGGGCAGATCACTTGAGGCCAGAAGTTCAAGATCAGCCTAGCCAATGTGGTAAAACTCCATCTCTACTAAAATTATAAAAATTAGCCTGGTGTGCTGGTGCAAACCTGTAATCCCAGCTACTCAGGAGGCTGAGAGGCAAGAGAATCACTGGAACTCAGGAGGCAGAAGTTGCAGTGAGCTGAGATCATGCCAGTGCACTCCAGTTTAGGTGACACAGTAAGACTCCGTCTCAATAAAAAGAAGTTGATAAGGGAGATAGTTCATGGCAACAGATCTTTCAAGTCACACTAATGATAACTCAGGCATTTAGCCTACTAGTATAATTTCCATAAATCTGTCTCTGATGTCATACTCTCAGCACTTAATATTTTCCACAAACATTTATTGAAACTTTGTTTTGTATAAGTCTCTGTCCAGTTAGAATATTTAAAAAAATTCATAATCATATGAAACATTAATAATAAATACAAAATGAGCAGTACAGATACTGAAAAGTACGATTGCAGAGAGGTAGAAAATATTTCTGGCTGGACTAGATAGGGAAGGGTTCAAAGAGGAGTAAAATTTAGGTTTCTATTTGCCATTGACTTACCATGTGACTAAGTCATTAAGTGACTTAATTAAAATTAATTTATTATCATCTGATCACCATTTCACACAAGTCGTATCTGTTACAATACTGGCTAAATGATGGCAAGACACACAACTTCTTTGAAAATGATCACATTGACCTTCAGAATCTAGATTTTTTTCTTTCAATGCAGGTGTCCATAGAAGCAATCTGATGTAATCCAACGTGAGTTCAAGTACAGTCATTTAATATCCCCCATCATCAGGTCAGTCACATGTCCTTCATAGATAAAAATCATTACATGTGAAAGGGTGGAGAGTGTATGGATACTTTATTATTGTTAACACAACTGAGTCATGTATCTTGCTCTTTGAGCTGGGTGGAAACTTGTCTTCTTTCTCTGTCTCAGGTGAATTAAGTTCACTGAGGTGATTGGAACTTGTATTCTTTCTCTGCCTCAGGTCAATTAAGCTCATTGAGGTGAGTTGCATTAAGTGTATTGAACCTTTAATTTGGACTCAGATTGGATAAATAGAGGACATAGGAAAAATAGAGAAAATAAATTATTAACAAGATCAGAGAAAGAAAGACACACAAGATTTACAATAGAGGGTCACAAGAAGAACATCCAGAAGAATTAAAAACCATAGGAGAAGGAAAAATAGGTAAACAGCTTTTTTAATTTCTATAAATTTGTTGTTAATACTCATAATAAAGGACACAGAGCTGGGATATGAGAATAATTGGTCAAACATATGTGGATAAATAGATGTGACTACATATATGAGTGCTAAAGAATGCTAAGGAAGGGCAAAAAGAGATTGAGAAGAGGGCATTGTTACTAATATATAGCAATGTTGAGTGTTTAGGGTGTTCCTGGCACTGTACAAACATTTTAAACATACAAATCACTTAATCTTGCCATAACATTAGAAGGTGTTATCTACTCTTCACTAAAGAGTGAAGAGTAGATAGTACCTCTGTGGGACAGCCGAGTTAAGTAATTTGTTCAAACCTACACATAATAATCAGCAGAGATGGTCCTTATCTAAGTTTATCTGCCTTCGAAACCCAAATTGTTTAATGGAGCCAAGTACTAAAGAAGAAAACTTTTGTAAATTAATCTAGTTTAACAATTTATATGTGGAAAGGCACAGAGTGAAAAGAGCATATCATCTGAGAAGCCCAGTGAGTTTGGCTGAAATGGAGTGAACATGTACATGTTGAGGGAGAGGAAGATGATTAGAGAGAAGTGCTATGCTGCCGTTCTTTTAAGAGCAAACTCTGGGCTGAGCACGGTGGCTCACGCCTGTAATCCCAGCACTTTGGGAGGCTGAGGCGGGCAGAACACAAGGTCAAGAGATCAAGACCATCCTGGCCAACATGGTGAAATCCCATCTCTACTAAAATACAAAAATTAGCTGGGCGTGGTGGTGTGTGCCTGTAGTCCCCAGCTACACGGGAGGCTGAGGCAGGAGAATTGCTTCAACCTGGGAGGTGGAGGTTGCAGTGAGCCGAGATTGCAGCCACTGCACTCCAGCCTGGCGCCTGGAGACAGAGCAAGACTCTGTCTCAAAAAAAAAAAAAAAAAAAAACGAAGAAGAAGAAACTCTTAGACATCATATAGTCTGCAGCAGGGAGCCACTGTAAGTTTTCCAAGAAGAAAACACTTCATGGGGCTGAAAAAGGCAGTGGAGTGGAGTGTCCTATGATAGCGTACTATAGTGTAGAGTAGTGGTTAAAAGTATAGTCATGAGAGAGGGACTACTGGTTAGCAGCTTACCTGCTGTGTGACTGGACAAATAATGCAAACTTCAGTGTCTTTTATTGTAATATGGGAGTAACAACAATGGTAACTACTTGATATGATTCTTGTAAAGATTAAATGACATAATCTCTTTGAAGTGCTTGGCAGTTCCTGATACATGACCAGTAGTTAATAAATGTTATTTGTGATTATTATCATTATATATTATTACTCCCACAGATAAAAAAGAACAGACAGCAGCAGAGAGACAAATCTTTAGTGTTGGGAGGCTATAGACAAGTTGGTGAAACGGCTACATGAGGGTGAATGACAAGAAAGTGCAGATTGTGGCAATCACTTCAAATGGAAAAAGCACTGCTTGAATGAAGGTATGTGAGTGCCATCTTGCTAGGGGACTAGGTAGGTTTCACCAGAAATTAAGGAGACTTAAGAAGTTCAGCTTGACAAGAGTGGTGGTAGCACAAATACAAGACTGGTGTCTTTAAAGAAGCCAAGGGCTGTTGAAAGTAGCAAGAGCTAGTTTGTTTTAGGTCCATCATGTTTTATATTCATACTTTCATATCAGTAGAGCAAAGAAGTTGAATACAGTATAATAGAATGGTAGAACCTTATTTTTAAAATCTCTGTGTTATTCTGATCTTTTACTTATATCCTTGATAGAGATTTTTAACTGAAGCTTAAGACTATAGAAATAGTATAAACAGTATAACAATATAGCACTTTATTTATATCCTACACGGTTTAGGGAGGGTTAAAGGCCATTCAAAAGGATACATAAAATTCAACAAGATTATGTAAACAAAAGGTGAGATAAAGGAACAAAGCAAAACAAAAGGGGAAACAGAGATGAGAGACATAAATAAGATTAAAAATGCAAGTGATGAAGATGAAAGCTTTTACATTTACCCCAGATGGACCACAGGGTTGTTGCTAAGCCGTTAAACAGTGAACAATGCTATATGCATGCATATCCAATTAGAACATGTGGAAAAAATAGTGGCCCGTTAGCCTAATTAACAATTTGTAAAAAACAAAAAACAAAAAAACTTCATTATATGGCCAAGAACAAAATAAATCAAGGTAAGAAAAATGAAAGAATAGGAAAAAATTGTGGCTTTGAAGTATGAGTTATTTAAAGAAAGAGGAAACATCTTCAGACTATGCAGTAAAAAACAAAGTGAGTTTCTTCTTCTAAACTTATGCAGTAAGCTGACAGGTAATATGTGTAAGTCATGGAATGTAGATGAGAGGTTACAACTAAGCTATTTCCTCTATGTTCATAAGAAGAAAGAAAAGCTCTGATGTGAGTTAGCAGTAGTTTACAAATTTGAATTGGGAAGACTGCACATACTTTTTCTCAGTTTGAAAAAAATGGTGGACGGGAAAAAATATTAAATGTTGGCAGTAAATATGGAAAGAAATTAAAGCCAATGTATCATGCTAAAACATGCTATGTTTATTTTAATAATTTTAATTAAAATGTAAGAATTTTGAAATGCACTGGAAAAACACCGGCATTGACCCGACCTCTAAAGTTTTAACATATGACTCACTTAGAAATACCATTTCTATCTTGAAATACCTGTGTCTCTATATTTTTAAAAACTTCCTTTTTCTTTCTTTCCATTTGTCATCAAATAAAGGATGAACAGACATAACTCAGAAACTGCCAAACATGCTGAAGCAAGTCCACTGCAGAAAACTTTTTCCTGGCCTTTTTTACAGGTGTTAGCAGAAAGGTGCTACAGAATTGGAGAGGTCGGAGGTTCTATATTAACTGTATTAAATGCAAATCCAGAGAAAATGTCCCTTAACGACATCCTGTATCTTTATATGGATATGAGGACTTCTGTGAACTTTAAGAGCCATGTCTCTACAAGTTGAAATGTCCCCGATGATTCAGCTGATGCGCAATTCTCTACTTGCCCTTTCCAGAGAGGCCCAACGGAAGCAATAACATTCCTCCCGGAGATTCAATCTGTTTCGCAGTTTCTCAAGAAATCAACATTCGGTCAAGCCGGGCCGGGAGCATTCATTTGCGGTGAGGTTTGATTGGCTGCGCAGGACAGCGCCGGGGCGTGGGCCGAGCACCGCCGCCTAGTCCTCTCTTCCACAGGAAGCCTGCGCTCATTCGAGCAGCGGCTCCTCCGAGCTGGAAGAACCAGAGGCCGCTGTTTTTTTCCCGCGAAGTCGGAGTCTCTTCTTCCAAAATTTCACGTCTTAGTGGCCGGTCTAAGGAGCTCGAGGTAGGCGCACGCGAAATTGGGAACGGCTATGGGACAGTTCCCAGGAAGGGTCAGGCTCTTAGATTCCCTGTACTTGGTCCTCGCGGGAGAAGGGCTTCTCGAGGCGTGGGTGGTGTGGAGGAGTCCTGTTACAAGTCCTGGGGACCAAGTGGGGTGAGATGTAGACTCGGGAGCTCCTGGAGCAGCGCCCAAACCGTAGTGGCACTGGACCATGCTGGCCGGAGCGCGCAGAGCCCGCGCGGTGTGGAGACCTGGTCTCTGAGCCTGCGGGCGGCGGGTGGGAGGGAGCATCGTCCGCGGCGACTGGAACCGGGAGGGAGAACCGCGCTCGCGGCGGGCAAAGTCCAGAGCGCGCGGCCAGACCCCGAACTCTGCCTGCGTGGAGAGGCTGGAGACCTCGCGCGCAGGAAAGCCCGTGCAGTGCCCAGCGTGGCCAGAGCAGCTGGAGCATCACGGCGAGCGCTCCCCCTTACTGCTCTCTGGGTTAGGCAGGGGACTGGAGTTAGTCACACCTCAGGCCCTTGCGGGTCGTGCATTTGGCTAACGAGCTGCGGTTTCTCCTCAGGTCGGGATGGATCTCGAAGGGGAACGTAATGGAGGAGCAGGGAAGAACTATTTTAAACTGAACCATAAAAGGTAGCTAGTTTGTTTCATTTTCATAGTTTACATAATTACAAGATTTGGGTAGTTTATTTATAGCTTCCAGCTCTGAAATAAATGACGTATTGTTGTTGTTTTTAATTATTTTTATTTTAAGAAATGCAAACCAGCCTTTGGAATCAATTTCCCTGCGTAGAGCAGAAGTTTGTCGGCTGCGTAGAGCACAGCATATGCATTGTCCCTCAGTCTTTTTTGTTCTTTCTTTTAATGATACATAATATTTTACATATTTATGAAATGGGGTATATGAGAGTGTTTTTTACATGCATAGAATGTGTAATGATCAAGTTCAGATATTTGGAGTACTATCATCTTGGGTATATTTCATTTCTGTGTTGATAACATTTTAAGTCCTCTATTCTAGCTACTTTGAAATATACAATATATTGCTAACTGTAGTCACCCTCGTCTGCTGTCGAACATTGAAACTTATTTGTCCTATTCAACCGTTCTTAGTCATTCACCAGCCTCTCTTCATTCCACCCTTTTACCCTTCCTGGACTCTCTGCCTTAGTCTTGGTGTGCCTCTTCCTCAGCTTTCGTGCCCCAGACAGGCTGATGCTCATTTCTGTCTTGCGAACTTATGCTTTTCAAGTGGTGTTCGTTGCTGATACCAGAGCCATATGCCGCTGGTGATCTGCTCTGTGGTCCAGGCTCTTGATTGTGGTAAATGGCTACGTAAACATCGCGTGTTTGTGGTCTGGGTGGTGGAAGGTCAAAAGTACATTTTGATTTTTTTTGTGTGTGTTGTTTTAACTGGCAATGAATATCTCTATATAATATTAATTATGTAACCACACATACAGAAAATAATTGTTTAAAGTTAATTTTGATCATGGTGCTCTGGCTTTATAGGAAATTTAAAACTCCACTCAGTAGATTCATTGTTAGTAGTAAATTGTAAGATAAATTAGTAAATATATTAATATTATTAGAAACTGTAATGTAAATTATAAGATAAATTAGTAAACATGTTAGTATTATAAGAAACCAAACTTTTCAGTGTAAGAGAAAAAATACAAATGTGGAAATTAAATACATTTTTTAAAAATAATGTTAAATTTGAATTAGAAATTTCAATATGAATTCATAATTTTTTAATAGTTCATTTTCAGCCTACTGAAAGGGACAGTAACAATGAACACTGTTAGTATCAGATCTTGATTTCTTAATACCATTCCTCCCTAAAAGAAATAACACCTCAATAGTTAATTTCAGCCAGGTCTGGGGCAGGAAAAATACAAAGTGAGCCTGGAGTATCTTGTGGTACCTGAAAATAAGAAAGTGGAGTTTAATGGAGTAGTCAAAAGCATACTGGAGCTGGCTGGAAGGGGCTTCCACTGGCCAACTCTGGGAAAATTTGAGCATCAAAGAAAATCATAACTGTAACAGATTTTTAGATACTGAATGCAACTGTTGAATCCCTAATATTCTGAGAGGAGGGAAGCTGAAAGAAAGTGTGAGAAGTAGAGAAAATAACGCAATGATCTTTACAGGAAAATTCCAGCTATTACTTTGGAATGTGCATTGTTATAATAGATTCCGGCAAAGATTGTCAACGAACCCTAAACCATTCAGAAAAAAAGTTGTATCTAAGAATTTTCTTCAAAATGTTTACTAATTGGAAGGAGAATGTGCTTTTCCAATTAAAGATTTTGCAGTTAGCACTTTAACCAAATGATCAGATCTGGTATCAGTCACAGTAGAATAGATTGTAGTAAATGACTCATCACTTGGATTTTGAGTAAACAACATCACTTAGCAAATGTTAATATATCTACAAAAACATTTAGTCTGAATCCAGTTAAACTTGTAAACTGGGGCTGTCCAATAGGTACGTCATGTGAACCACATTAGTAATTTAAAATTTTCTAGTAGCAACATTAAAAAATAAAAATAAAAAGATAAAACTAATTTTGAAAATATATTTTATAGAACTCAATATGTCCAAAAGATTAGATTTTCTATATGTAATCAAAATGATTAATAAGATAGTTTACATTCTCTTTTATGCTAAATCCTCCTGTTTGATGTGTATTTTACATTTATTGCACTTCTCAATTTGTATTCAATTTGATACAGGTATTTATTGCACTTCCCAGTTTGTATTCAATTTGTCCCAAGATGTGGGACATTCTGTAAGACAGCTGTTCATAACCCTTTACAAGAGTCAATGTTAAAAAAAATAAAAGGAGGACTTCTAGTTTAAGAGAGACTAAAGATATATAACTACCAAGTGTAGTGTGTGAACATTACAAAACAAAACAAAACAACTTAAATGTTCAACAAGGGAAAAACCTACGGAAAACATTCTTGGGACATTTTAATGTGGATTGGATATTAGCCAATATCAAAATTGCAGCCACTTTTCTTAGATGTGATAATGGTAGGAGAACATGTGATTGAAATAGAAAATTTTTGTAAAAAAAAGTTCATATAAACAATGAAAAAGGCTCCATTGAGTGGAGGGTAGGTATTCCGCTTTTTGTTTTTCACTTTGTATTTTTGAAAACTTGATAGCTTAAAGAATTATGTACTTATGATACAAACCTTTAGGTAGATTTAAGAAATATTGAGGGTATGTGAAGGGAAACAGTAAATTGTTTCATCTTTCACATATTTCTATTATTGGTTCTATCATGACCTATAGACTTTTTTTTTCAAATTAGAGATTATATTTTACATAAGTAGTTCTTAAATTGTGCTCATTGCAATTGACTTAAATCTATTTTAACATGGATTGTAAAGAAGCATATGACTTTGGTAATAGATAATGCTGGGATAATAGTGCTATTCGGAATATGTCTATTTGCAAAGATCCTTTATTAAAATGATGTTTGATGAATGACTTGTCTTTCTAAGCACTGTGTTTTGTGCTAATGGGGATAAGTAAGTAATCTAGTAGGGCGAGAGTTTCTGTGAAAGTACATTTTAATGTAATGCAGTATCTCAGAAACCTGAGGTTGTACCTTATAGCTTGGTGGTCAGGGAATGGACTTGGCATTTAAATATAGGCTTTGTTATAGCTGTGGGACCTTGAACAAGTTAATTCTTCTCACTCTTCTACATCTTTAAAAGGAAAAAATGTGTCTTTCTTATAGAATTGTTTATGAATTATGTGTGGGAAGTGCTTACTTAGCCAGTGCCTGGAACATTATAACTTCTCCAGAGTAGCAGCAGTCTTAGAGAACAAAAAAATAAATAAAAAGCTTAGAGCTAAAACTCAACTATTTATGGCTGTTTTTCTCTTTTCATCCTGGTTCCAGGGGTACTGAAACCATGCCTTTACTGGGAATTGGGTGGGACCAAACCTGAAGAGTTATGTTTGTGTATTTTATGTCTGTCTAACATTATCCAAAGCCAAATGGGTAAACTCCGGATTTTTTTTTCTTTAGAAGTCTCTTCACCTCTTTTGACCTCACTTAGTGTAAAGAACAAAGACAAAGATGAATTTACCTTGTAAACTTAAAAACCCTGTAAAAAATAACACAATTCTTCTCTAAAATAATCTTACTTTTATACAAAAATATAGATAAGGCAGATTTGTTATAGTTGGTTTGCTTTCACATCCTAGGTGGCAGTTACACAGAGTGGAAAATGGGTTATGGAGTTAGATTCATTTGTATCTGGATTCAAAATAAGAGTTGACCTTATGCCTGAGGATAGCTTTTCGGCAATTTATAGAACATCATTTTTGACCATAGCTTTCTAGAGTGCATTTATTTCATAATGGTTCATTTAAGGCTCCAGACATTTTTTTCACAATTAGATTTGCTCATAAAGAATAATTTAATTTTCTTCTTAGGCTAGTTATGCCCAGCTTCTAATTGTCACTACTCTTCACTAGTAAAGGGAATGATTAAGAATAATATCTAGGCAGTAGACGGATAAAATATCTATTGCCATCATTACTCAAATGACAAGGGGATTCATAATTAAGGGGAACTGTGAATAATTTTCTAATTAGAATAAAAACAGGAAACTTTTCTCAGTATGTCTTCTTTTCTGATTACAAAGGGTGTATGTATGTATTCATCATAGCAAATCAGGAAATTTCAAAGGCACAAGGAAGAAAATATTTTTAGAGAGATTCCAACACTCAGTGAAAACCACATATGTAGATTTCTAAAATATATATAAACATATTTAAACATTATAAATGGGATCATACTATTACTATCCTGTTATTTAACTGTATAATATAGACATATTTCTTCATCCTATTTGTCATTAAATATATGTTTTATATTAATTTGAGTAATTTAAAAATTATGTAATTGCTAAAGTTTTATGTAAATCCTTTGCTGTTTTGCAGTGAAAAAGATAAGAAGGAAAAGAAACCAACTGTCGGTGTTTTTGCAATGGTAAGTTTTGAATTTATTAACTATTAAACATACTTTGGAAATTTGATGTCTCCTTATGTGGAAAATAGATATTTCATCTGATGTAAGATTTTCTTACAGAGTGTGTTAATGGAGAAGCAAAATAAATTGGTTCAATTTAGCTTATTTTTGGGAGAATGCTGATCATAACTTGCCGTGTATATTAATAATCTGCAGCCACCCTTCCTGACTTAGATTTCAATATTCTTCTAGTGAATTATGTTGCCAGTGATCCATTACCTGCACAAACACCTCTCCCATCTGCATAGAAGAAACCAATCACATAGACTGCTATCTTTAATGGCTCTGAAATTCTGGCAGGTTTTAGGTCAAAGTCTGTTGCTAACAATAAAAGAGAGCAATGGATTATTTATTGCTATGAAAATTTTAGAGCGTTTTGGTTAGTCCATTGCAAATTTTAGGTAAAAGTCCATTGCTAACAATAAAAGGTAGCAATAGATTATTTATTACTATGATTTCAAATATGCCATATGTCATTATTCCCCTATGCTATATAGATGAAAATCTAGAATTTAAAAACCTTAATGTAACTCTTTATTTCATTTTCTGGTTGCATGTGGTTGTTTAGAAGCTTTTCGTTAATCACACTTGGAATCAGACAGGAATCATATAGGTATGGTTGGTTGATGACTTCAGTGCCATGATCTTGGCTCACTGCAACCACCACCCACCAGCCTCAACTGATCCTCTCACCTCAGCCCCTCAAGTAGCTAAGACCACAGGTGTGTACTGCCATGCCCAGCCACTTTTGTATATTTTGTAGAGACAGGGTCTTTCCATGTTGCACAGGCTGGCCTTTAACTCCTGACCTCAAGTGATCCACCTCCCTTGCCTCCCAGTGCTGGGATTACAGGTGTAAACCACTGCGCCACACCTAGCTGATGACATCTTACTACGTGGATTCTCACTTCCTTTTTTCTAAGAGTACAAATTTATGTGAACTGTTAGGTGAGTGATTCCAGAGATTAAAACCGGGAAGACTACTGAACCAATTAATCTAACAGCACACGCTTTATAGTTCAGTTATAACACAGGAATTTTTTAGGGAGAAAGAGTGGATAGATTGTCTTGTAAAATGGATTTTAATAAATTGATTATAAAAATAGTTGTAGGCAGGGAAAAAACAGTCATATGACTTTTACACTGAAGACTCCGTGGTTCCCTAATGTGATCTTCGTCTCTCTGTGCTACAATTGCTCTTGCCATGACTCCTGCTTTTAGTCTATCTCCACTTCCTTTGGAATTTTGGGGAGATGAGACTAAGCACTTGAGTCATTCTCAGCCTACTTGAGTAACCAAGTGACAGTTTTCATTGTTACATTCTTCTATGAAAAGAAGCATTTATATTAAAGTTGTATTTATTCCCAGGATTTCGGTGCTGTCATTTTGAGACTTTCAGTTTTTATTTTTTGTAGTTAAATAGTTTTAAACCTTAGGAGTCTTATATTTTAGAAAATTTAACAGACCTACTATATAGAGGTAATGCTATCAATACTCAATTCATTTTAAGGCACAAAAAAATAAAAATATGAAGCTTTACTATAAGGTGGTAGTAATAGAACACATATAGCACAGTGTGCCAAGCATGGTCCTAAATGTTCCATATATGATCTCATTTATTCCTTACAACTCCTTTGGAGATGGATACTATTATTCCAATTTTACATGTGAAGAAATTGAGGCCAGACATATTCACTTGTCTGAGGATACACAATGGGGCCAGGATAGAGAGCCTATATAAGCCTATTGATGAAGTACTCTACTACTTAGATAGATTTTACTCACATCTTTTTCCTGAAAAGTCAACATAGAAAACATTGAATGTAACTTGAATATAAAACTTATAAACACAAGAACATAATAAAATTTTCACAATAAAATGGTGATGCCACTGGTGTTGCTTATTAATAGTTTTCAGTGAAGATAAAAAAAACATTGTGTGTTCAGGGTTTTCAAGAAGCCCGGCCTCAATGATTCATACTAGGAGGACTCAAAGGACTTATGGCAAAAGGTGACTGGGGAGACGTCCAGAAGAAACCAGGTGCAAGCTCCTGGAGTTCTCTCCTAGTGTCATCACAGGGCACACTGAATTTCTTCTTCAAGCAGTGAGTTGAGACAGCACACGGGGAATGCTGTTGATCAGAGAAGCTCATTATAGACTCAGTGCCCAAAGGTTTTCTTAGGGGCTGATCGTGTAGGTACCCACACAGCATGCACCAAAATTTCAGGCTCATAGAAGGAAGGCAAAAACGCAGAAGGTAGAACCATATTGTTTGTACAAATAGTTTGGCCATACTTATTGGTTAGAATGGTGATAATCCTCCACAAATCTAAGTTCCAGCCAAGGGCCAACCTTGTATGCAGGCCTTTCTAAACATAGCAGCCTCAGAACTGCTGTGTTAACCCTTGTCTGCATACAATGTTTGTTAATTTATTTCCACTATGAGACTTTTTGGCAATCTTAAAAGTGACGAAAGAAGGAATAGATTCAAAGTTTTGTAATAGCATTTTAAATTTATATCAGACCTTGTTTCAACATTTACAGAAACACAAAAGTAGAATAAAATATAAAGCAAGTGAGGAACTGGGACACATAAAGCAAGAAAAATAAAAGTTAGGCTGCAGTTTCTGCACAAAACGAACTTCTTAAAGATTATACACTCTTAGTCAGGTGCAGTGACTCATGCCTATAATCCCTGCACTTTGGAAGGCTAAGGTGGGTGGATTGCTCCAGCTTGGGCAACATGGCAAAACCCTGTCTAAACGAAAAATACCAAAATTACCTGGTCATGGTGGCACATAGCTGTAGTCTCAGCTACTTGAGAGGCTGAGGTGGGAGGATCACTTGAACCTAGGAGGTGGAGCTGCAATGAGCCAAGATTGTGCAACTTCTCTCCAGCCTGGGTGGAGTGAAGACACTGTCTCAAAAAAAAAATTATATAATCCTGTAAGAATTGTGCACTGTAGATTGAACTCTGAGCCTTCTATTATATGTGTCTTATGGAAACATTAATGTTTTTTCTAAATAGATAATACCTGAGAATGTTAAGTATTTCCTTTGTACCAGGCATTTGTTAAGCACCCTATGTTTATTGTGATACAATCTTCATAATCTTCAAATAGGGACATAAGTCCCTGCAATTTGGGAACTCATGTTATTCTTACATTCCAGATGAAGAAACTGACTCAGAAAAGTTAAGTAATGCATTCAAAGTCACACGGTCACATAGCTAGTAAGCAGGGTAGGCTCAGATATGCCCAGTTGCTTTTAACAACTGTAATCACTTATGTTTGGTTAAACTGTTATCTCTCTGGAATTGAAGAGTTCTTGGTTGCTGTTACCTTTTCACCTTTGAAGCAGGTGGTCATCAAAGACTATGCCACCTGGCTCAGTATCTCCCGTCCGCTTTGGTGCTCCAGCCAACTTGGGTGACTTCTATGGTTATATGGATAACCACTCTTTGATCTTCACAGCTGGAATAATCATACAAACCTACCTGTATCTGGATCTGTTTCCTCCTCCTTCTTTCTGGTTATGACAGAGTTTTATTCTTAAGACTAATCACTCTTACTTTGGCCCCTATCTCCTCTGCCTTTTCAGGGACCTTACGTCATCATTACCATGCATCCTCTTCTGTATCTTCCATCTCTCCCTCTCAACTGGGTCTGTCCCATTGGGATTGACATATCAAGGCACTGTCATTTTACTGATGCCCTTCTTGGAGCCACCCCTGCCAGCTCCCTTCATACACAAAAGTGGGCTTTGCATTCTGTCTTGATTTCATCATTCACTTAGTTCTCAGCCTATTGAAGTTTGGCTCCTGTTCCTGCCTCTCTCTGCATTCAGTGGACATTTAAAAATTCTATCTTGATCTCTCAGCAGCACGTAGACTGTCTCCTGTATATTTTTTGTTTGCTTCTATTATGTCACGGTTTGCTGATTTTCCTCCAGCTCTTTGAGTTTTTCTTGTGTCACCCTTGCATTTGACATTGGACTTCCTCAATCCCTTATCACAGGAGTCAGAGCTGATGTGGACATCCCTATAGTTCCACATAGCCATTTTCAAATTATTTTTGATTCTCATGCAAAACTCCTTTGTCATTTGAGTTTTACCTGGCATAATTATACTATCCTCTATCTATTTTCAGTGGTATCCTTGAATTACTCACCCCAACCCAGTTCCTTGAGGTCTTTGGCATTTGATTGCTTCTACTTAATTCACCTTGTGTTCCTGTTACTCTTCTGAGTATTTTGATTAACTTATAAATAAGGCTCAACAGTCTTTGACTTCTTCAGTTCCAATAACCCTGCCCCATAAATTTCATTAGTACTTTAGTAAATTACAAGTGTGGACAGGACCTTGGACTTATTTTGTCTAGGTGGACTTTCCTGTACAAAGGTATAAACACACACACACACACGCACACACACACACACACACACACATCAGTCTTTAACCACAACCTGTGATTCCTTCCAGCTCTGCCCTGCCTCTTTATCATCCCTCTTTTGACATTGTGTATTCATTTCCTATTGCTGCTGTAGGAAAACAGCACTCACTTAGTGGCTTAAAACAACACAAGTTTATTATCTTACTGTTCTGGAGTTGAATGTGTTACTGGACTAAAGTCAGGGTATCAGCAGGATTGCATTTCTTCGGGAGGCTCTAGAGGAGAATCAGTTTCCTTCTGTTTTTCAGCTTCTGAAAGACACTTGCATTTCTAGACTGACAGGCCCTTCCTTGCATCACTCTTGCGTCCTCTTACTTCAATCATCACATCTCTTACTGACTCCAGGCCCCCTCCTCCCTCTTAAAAGCACCCTGTGATTACATTTGCCCTCCTGGATAATCCAGGATAAACCCATCTGGAGATGTTTTAAATCCTCAAAGTCACTTTTATCATGTAAGGAAATACATTCACAGGTTCCTGGGATTAGGATTTGGACAGGTTGTTGGGGGAGCAGTATTCTGTCTACCACACCTGGTCAAGACATTATTCTCTCAACTGCTCTCTCTTCTAGTATCCCTCCTTCCTTTCTGCTCTTCTAAAAATTTACCCATAGCAGCCACATCATACCCCGTTAATTCTTGCCTTAAAACCATTAAATGCTTTCCTTTCTGCTTACACAGGAAGTTCAGTGTAAAACCCAGACTCCTTCCTGTCACTACAAAATGCCCTACCTATTTGACCTCTGTCATTTCTGAGTTTACTGCAGACAGTATTCTCCCTCACTCTACTCTTGCCACGGTGTTCATTCTATTTGGTCCTTGGGACACAGCAATCTGATTTTCACCCAGGGACCTTTTCATTGACTCTACCTGCCTGAAATGCACTATCCCCAGATCATCAGGATGAACTATACATCCTTCCTGTCACTGAAGTCTCATCATGGTTGTTACCTCCTGAGAAAGACATTCTCTGACAGCCAATCTAAACCAGCTGACCCTGCCTGCTTCTGGGTCATACCATGTATGACATTTCTTCTGAGTGTTTATCACTATCTGATTTCTTTTTTATGTGTTTGTCTTCTCTCTGAAGGTAAGCTCCAAGGAGGCAGGAGGTTTCTTTTTTGGTTTCTTTTTCTGCTCCAAGGAGGCAGGAGGTTTCTTTTTTTACTCTTCCCCAAATGCCCTGGAACAGTGGCTGGAACTTTTATAGGAACTTAACTATTGAATGAATTTGAATGCATCTATTCCCTCTTTTACTATATGCACTAGAAGGTATGCTTTGTGAAGATAGGTAGCTTATCTTACTCACTGTTGTCATCAATACCCGGAACCAAGCCTGACCTCATTAGGTGCTTTCAAATATTTGAAAGATACTTGAAAATATTCACATATCCCTTGAATATTAAATGAATAAATGAATGAATGAATGAATTCCCTCTCAAATCCAGGTCATGTTTGCCATCTAACTTGCTGAATGTTCCTAAACCTCTTTCCTGTCAGTACCTTCTACTTGTTTGCCCTGGGAAGCCCAACCTTTGGCATTTAGCACTGATCAACATGCCTTTTTATGTGGTTCTGGTTTCACGTTCTCTCTCTTTCCTGCTAGCATCTAATCAAACATTTTCCATTTTCTTTCTTTTCTTTTCTTGCGTATGTGTTTCTTTTTTTTTTTTTTGTCTTACTCTGTCACCCAGGCTGGAGTACAGTGACATGATCACAGCTGTCTGCAGCTTCAACCTCCTAGGCTTAAGTGATTCTTCCACCCCAGCCTCTGGAGTAGCTAGGACCACAGACATATGCCACCACACCCAGATAATTTTTAATTTTTTTTTTGTAGAGAGAGGATCTCTCTGTGTTACCCAGGCTGGTACTGAAACTCCTGGGCTCAAGCAATCCTCCTGCCCTCAGCCTCTCAACGTGTTGGGACTGCAGGTGTCAGCCATCATGCTCAGCCCATTTTTTTTTTTTAATAAAAAAGGCTCCAATTACAATTAGTTTATACTTCTTACATTTCACCTGTGTTACAACGCTTTTTGGTCTGCCTGCTCTTTGACTTTATGAGACTGAAAAGTCTTGTTATTATATTTTCAAAACCAGTAACAGTACCTGCTTATATCATATATTTGCATATTGTATGCTCAATAAAAGTTTCTTGTATTCTCATTTATATCCTTGTAACAGCTATGTAAGGTTTTCTGCGTGTATGAATATTTTCCTCATTTTGTAAATTCAGAAACTGGGGCTCAAGGTTATTAAGATTTGTTTCCTCTAAAGTCTCCTTCCTAATAAACTGCAGAGCAGAGGCATTTGACTGAGGCTTTTATCCTACACAGCATTATGGTACCACTTACCTTAACCCTTTTCACCCCTTTCATTCTGGAAATCAGTCTACTTCATGTCACAGAGAAATATGAGGTTCTAGCATCTATAAGGAACTTAAACAAATTTACCAAGAAAAAACAAAGAACCCAATAAAAAGGTGGGCAAAGGACGTGAAGAAACACTTCTCAAAAGACATGTGGCCAACAATCATATTTTTAAAAAGCTCAACATCATGATTATTAGAGAAATGCAAATCAAAACCACTATGAGAAACCATTTAACACCAGTCAGAATGGCTGTTATTATAAAGTAAAAAAAATAACAGATGCTGGTAAGATTGTGGAGAAAAAGAAACACTTATACACTGTTAAGCCGTTTTGGAAGACAGTGTAGTGATTTCTCAAAGACCTAAAGATGGAAATACCATTTGACTTACTACTGGATGTAAGGGTAGCTGAGAGAAAGCAGAATAGACCCAAAGTCAGGCAAGCAAGTTTTATTAAGCTGCTGGGCTGCTCTGTAACAATCAGAGGAGGCATGCCTGAGCTTATAAAATGAGAGGTTTATATGGGGCGAGAGGGGAATAAGGGGGTTTTAGGACTAAGATAATCTATCCGGTGGTAACAGGCACAGAGATAGTTTGTTAATTTGTAACAGTCTTATAATACATCATCCTGTGACTTTTGTGGTGGTGGTCTTTTAAAAAAAGAGAGAAACCAGGAGTTTTCTTTACAGATATGTGTTAACAGGAATTTACAAGTAGGAGTAACCAACATACGTTTTCCCGGTCCTCCCTTGAGCTGCCTGGATGGCTGTAATCAGGCTTTGCTTAATCGCAGCACATCTGGCAGCCTTGGTGTGGCAACTAGGTAGGGGTTCAGGAATGTAGCTGCAGAGCAATCAGAGGGAGGGAAGGGGTCAGCCTGCATGGAGGGGGTTTTCTTATACTTAACACTGGATATATACCCAAAGGAATATAAATCATTGTACTATAAAGACACATGCATTATATGTTCATTGCAGAATGATTCACAATAGCAAAGACATGGAATCAAGCTAAATGCCCATCAATGATAGAATGGATAAAGACAATGTGGTACATATATACCATTGAATACGATGCAGCCATGAAAAGGAACAAGGTCATGTCCTTTGCAGGGCATGGCTGGAGCTGGAGGCCATTATCCTTAGCAAACTAACAGAAACAGAAAACCAAAACCGCATGTTCTTGCTTATAAGTGGGAGCTAAATGATGAGAACACGTGGACACATAGAGGGGAACAGCACATACAGGGGCCTTTTGGAGGGTGGAGTGTGGGAGGAGGGAGAGGATCAGGAAAAAATAACTAATGGATACTAAGCTTAATACCTAGGGATGAAATAATCTGTACAACAAACCCACATGAAACAAGTTTACCTTTATAACAAACCTGCACTTGTAACCCTGAACTTAAAAGTTAAAATAAACAAATAATAAAATAATGCAAAAGGAAATATGAGATTCTGAACTCTTTCCATTTTCTGTCTTTATTCCTGGAAATTTAGTACTCACTTTCATCTCCTCCCTTCTAGTCTAAGATTAAGAGACGTAATTCCAATTTTCCCAGCTCAGTGAAGGGTGTCTTTTGATCAGTCAGCTATTTCTTTTTGTTTCCACGCTTTAGACCCCAAACTTGAGGGTCCCAGTCTTTTCTAAGTACATTGTGCTGTTTTCTGTCTCAGTTTGTTGTTCTTTCTGGCTTGAATGCCTTTTTTTTCTTTGCTTTTAACACTTGGTCAACTTTCAAAGCTGGAAGGAAACATTACCTCTTTTATAATATAAAGCCTTTCCACAAAGGAGGGAATAATGATTGACTCAATTTTATGTCTATTCTATACACTGTGCTGTCAAAGCATGCAGAGTATATATTGCATATACATTTTTCTTTAATTTCTCTGAAGGCAGGGGTTATATCTTTGGCATTTATTTGTCATTGAATAGATATTCAGTAAATGTTTACATTCATGATCCACTTATTTTTATTATGGCCAATGATAGTTCTGGAGGTAAAATGTCCTGTGTTGGTGGTGATGAGAGAAATCTTTGCATATCAACTGTCTTCTCTTCCTGTACTGACGAGTTTGATATTTGGTCTACTTTAATATAATCTCTAAAAAAAGACCTCTTCCCCTTCATTTGTGTTTAAGGAAGCAGATGAATTCTTACTAAGACAAAGTACATAGTGCAAAATTTAGCCAGTGTTTCAATGAAATATGAAAAAAAATACTAAAACATGATTCTCCCATTAATGTTTTAATCTGTAAATATGATGATGTTTTTAGGTTATCAACCCATAACATAACATGGAAAGTTATGTCATGAACCCAAACTTAAGCTTACTTGATTACATTTTTAAGAGCTAGAAAAAGTTTAAATGCAAATACTTAAGTATGTATTAGATACTCTTTTTTACACCAAACCTTAACTTTGATTAATCATTTCATAATTTGACTTTACTTTTTCTCTCCTGCTTTACAGACTGACATTCACTACTGCTAATAACCATTCTTTATTTCTTCTCTTAGCAGTTCAGTACCAAATCTTCCACTTACTGCTGTAAGATTAGTGTAAGCTAACTTTAGGATTGGTTTCTGTCCCTTTGTGAAATATATGTAAGTTCTAAAATATTGCTTTCTGTGGCTGTGTCTTTTTTTGCTGCCTGATCTTTGTTTTGGTTTATATTTCCTGCCTAGGCCTATGAATTTTTACCGTTTCCTCCCTGCATTACAAACCTGTTGCCTACAGCTACACCCACATGATAACCTTCTGCCCTAGGGTTTATCCATAGACACCCACAGCTGGTTTTATGCTGTTTCTGTTTCTTTTCCTTTGGTTTTCTTTCAACCCTTAGCTAGTTCCTTGAGTTATAGAGGAGCAGTATTAATTGCTTCCCAAGTGGGCCCTGAGCCCATTCCTCTTAACTGTATCCTGTAACTTTTTGGGTTCAGAGAAGCTTTTCTTTCCTTCCTGTGACTTGCCTACATTAAAAGAGATTTATGTAGATCTCCATTAGTCATTCATTATTGCCATATTCTGTCTTCTCAGAAAAAATGTTCCCTGAGAAGCATGCATCAGACTCATTCCTTTCTTTTTTCTGCTCATTATTGAGGCCTAATATCTTCAAATCATTTTACATTTATGTTAATTCCATTGTGTGGCAGGTCTTTAACCCAAACCACTTTGTTAAAGCAACACAATATTTCCTCTATGGTATTCTCAGAGGGGCCTTTGACATTCAGGTTTTTTGCCCAGGAGATGATAAGTGGTTTCTATTCTTAGAAACTAGAGCAACAAATACTATATTATAATACCATTTAATACTTTTACTGTTTCCCAGAATGTCCCATCTTTCTCATTAGACTTCATATAAACAGACATACTAAGTCCAGGATGAAGAATTAGGCCAGATCTCAATGGAAGAATCAAATGTCCATTTCTAATTAGACTATTGCAATAATTTAGCAAAGGTAAGAGGGTACCTTGGACTAGGATGGTATCAGTAGTAGTCTGAAAAATGATTGGATTTTGGATATATTTTGAAAGGAAAGCCAATCATGAAACTATACTAATTGTTCCTCTGCTATTCCTTTTTCTCTTTTTAGTTTCGCTATTCAAATTGGCTTGACAAGTTGTATATGGTGGTGGGAACTTTGTCTGCCATCATCCATGGGGCTTCACTTCCCCTCATGATGCTGGTGTTTGGAGAAATGACAGACACCTTTGCAAATGCAGGGAATTTGGATGATCTGTACTCAAACATCACTAATATAAGTAAGTATTATTTGTTTACCAATTTTGTTGGAAACTTGAAGGAAAAACAGTCACTTAGAGTGATGTTTGTAGATTCTTTACTAAATACATATTAGTATGTGTAGTCCTGTAGGAGGCAGTTGGTCTGAGCTATAGTTTGTATTTGTAATGAGTTGGAAAAGATAATATTTACAGGCATTAGAACACACAATGGAAGTGCCAGCAGAGATATGTAGAAAAAGAGAGAAGTCTGTGAAGTCAGAAATATTCACGAAAGCTTCAAGAAGTAATACAGGAACTTAATTAGAACCTTGAATGATAAGTAGGAATCATTTGTGAGATTTCCTGACAGATTGAATATGGGTGTAAGAGGAAAAGCCTGGGATGATTCTAAAGTTTTTAGCCTTAGGAACTGGAAGGATGCAGTTACTATCAACAGAAATGAGAAATGGGGAAGAAGAGTGGGTTTGAGCAACAAATACCAGAAATTTAGTTTTGGACATCGTTATATGTTGGGCTCTCTGGAAGCAGATGCAGGATGAAGTGGGGCAAAATTTGTGTGTGTGTTTGTGTGTGTGTGTGTGTGCACATGTGTGGGTATTTTAGGATAGGATAAGCAATAGCTTGTAGCTTGTTTTGTGTGTTAATGGAAATGATCCAAAAGAAAGGAGAAAGTGATGTTTGAACAAGAGAGAGAAGAAATTTGCTAGGATGATAATCCTTGAGAAAGAATGGAATCCAGTGCTGAGGAGGAAAACAATAACAGGTTGGAAAAGTGAATTTGAATGTCAGTACCCAGTGGTGGGTAGATGAGGAGGTGAGAATCTGTGGAAGTTTTCTTCTGTTAACTTTAGTTTTCTCAGTGAAGTAGGAAGCAAGACAGTTGGCTGATAGAGACAGATAAAAGAGATGTAACACAGCTCTCCAGGAGAGTGAGATATATGATATATCTATGAGAATGAGATCAGCAGGTATCCATTTATGTTATGCATGCAGAAGCATAGCATGATTAGCATAACCCTCTCACACTGTTAGAGCAGTGCCTATGTCTAGACTTCATTAAAAAGTCAGCAAGATCTGAATGGACAGAGATGTACCATTAGGTTTGCTGAGCCACCAGAGATAGATGATTATTTCTGCAGTCACAGAAGTAGACTGCAGACTACAGAAATAATCTGAGTGTAACATACATATTCTCTCTCCCCTTCCTCACCTCTTTCTCTCATTTTCTCTCTCTCTCTCTCTCTTTCTCAATTGGGGAGGAATGGATTGATATCTTTGAGTTTCCTACGTCACTTCTGGTCAAGCGTTGATTGATTTAAACTAAGCCTCTCGAAGACTTACAATCCAGTTTGCACTGAGGTGATCAAATGTTGAAACTACCTATTTGAGAATGTACTTGAAAATATGGTGATACTACTTAGCTTACAAAGACCTTTCAACTTTTGAACTTTCAAGTTTCTAATGAATGCGATGAATCATTTCCCCAGAAACATGCACATATATATTCATACCAATCTGGGGTATATATGGATCTTTTGATATTTGTCACTGGGTCCTGTGAACCACTTCATGATCCTAAAAAGTACGTTGTTTACCCTAGGGTCGAACTACTTCAATTCTGTGGATGAGTTGAGCCAAAAAATTTTATGTATGATTGAGCTATCTAAAATTCTTATGCATTTATTGGCCGGGCACTGTGGCTCACGCCTGTAATCCCAGCACTTTGGGAGGCTGAGGTGGGTGGATCATGAGGTCAAGAGATCAAGACCATCCTGGCCAACATGGTGAAACCCCGTCTCTACTAAAAATACAAAAATTAGCTGGGCATGGTGGCATGCACCTGTAGTCCCAGCTACTCGGGAGACTGAGGCAGGAGAATTGCTTGAACCCGGGAGGCAGAGGTTGTAGTGAGCCAAGATCCCGCCATTGCACTCCAGCCTGGCACCTGACAACAAAGTAAGACTCTGTCTCAAAAAAAAAAAAATTCTTATGCATTTATTGTACCCTTTCATGCATTCAAAGGGACCTGCAAAAAGATGTTACACCACCTTTGAACTTTCTTTTACACCATTCACCAAAGGAAGTCCTCAATACTTTCTGAATTCATTGGTTCCTATACATGCTATATTGGGCAATATTCTGTGGAGTCATCTCTCTTACTGCTTCATAGTTGAAGAATCAAATATTTTGTCTCTCTCTGGTGGCTCAGCAGACCTGATGGATACATCTCTGTCTATCTTCCATGCCTTTCCAAAGGCAGCATGCTATCTTTACCATGATTTTCACTTTAGGACACTTATTACACACTATTGCTAACCTATTCAGACTGCCAGATACCCTCAAGGCTGGCTGGAAAGGGGGGAATAGCAACAGAGGTTTTGATGCTTATCCCAAAGATGAGGGCAAACATGCTCTGAGATGCCTGTGAGGGGAGAACCAGCCTACTAAATTGTTGGGGCCCCAGATACTGTCAGATCATTCTTTTTGCTCTTCCCTAGGCAGAACCTCATTATCTCTCCATGGGAGTGGACAAGCTACCAGAGCCTCCTTATTGGAGAAGTATTCCTTGCTTAAGGAAACTTGGATTTGCCAAGGCTGTTGAAAGCCTGGGGGTTTTTACACTAAACATAGGATCTAATTAGACAGCTCTAAAAACTTCTTGAGTCAGCAGATCTTTTGCTGTTGCTTCAATAGAACCCTCATAAACTTTGTTGTCCCCGATGCTTTCCCTTAATTAACAGACATCAGCCTTTGTTCTGCCGTTTTACTGTAGACTGGATTTCCTGACAGCCACTCCCATCTATCTCTGGCTTAATTTTAGAATGTGTGCAGCCTTTGCCTTAAAATCTCTGATGACTGGAGCCTAGGGAACTCTCTGGTTCTGTCATATCACTTTTTTTGTAAACAAAGCTTAATCACTGATGAATTTCTGTAGTATTCTGTGAATTCTCATCTTCCTTATGAGACTGGCCACTATCTGGAAAATGATTGTAGATAAAGGTGATTGTGGTTTTAAATGTGTTGTGGGGAAGGTGGCAGGTAGGACATTTGTAAAATGATATCCAGGCATTTGAAGAAATGACACTCAATCTTGGCATAAAGAATAGGACTAGAACCTGGACGTGACCATGTGTGCCTATAGTCGCAGCTACTGGAGAGGCTGAGGTGGGAGGATCACTTGAGGTCAGGAGTTCAAGGCTAGCCTGGGCAAGATAGTGAGATGTTGTCTCTAATAAAACTTTAAAGATAAAAAACAGTAAAATTTAAGGAGGAGTGGAACAAGATAGCTGAACAAAGACCTGCAGAAATCATTTCCCCCACATCCCTACAGGAACACCAGATTGAACAACTATTCACAAAACAAAGCACCTTTGTAAGAACCAAAATCCAGGTGAGTGATCACACTACTTGCTTGTAACATCATATTAAGTAAAGAGGCACTGAAGAGGGTAGGAAAGAGTCTTGAATTTCCTGTACCACTCTGCCCCTCCCCTGCCAGCAGCACATACTGAAGAATGAATCACAGTTTCTTAATAGCAGAATTGATCAAGCAGAAGAAAGAATTAGTGAACTTGAAGACAGGCTATTTGAAATATACATACTCACAGGAGACAAAAGAAAAAAGAATAAAAAAGAATGAAGTGTACCCACAAGATCTACAAAGTAACCTTAAAAGGGGAAATCCAAGAATTATTGGCCTTAAAGAGGAAGTGGACAGAGAGACTAGGATAGAAAGTTTATTTAAAGGGATAATAACTGAAAACTTCCCAAACCTAAAGAAAGATATCAGTATTCAAGTACAGGAAGGTTGTAGAACACCAAGCAGATTTAACTTAAATAAGATTACCTCAAGACATTTAATAATCAGACTCCCAAAAGTCCAGGACAAAGAAAGGATCCTAAAAGGAGCAAGAGAAAAGGAACAAGTAACATACAAAGGAATTCCAATATGTCTAGCAGCAGACTTCTCAGTGGAAACTTTCCAGGTCTGAAGAGTGTCATGACATAAAGTGCTGAAAGAAAAACACCTTTTATCCTAAAATAGTATATTCAGTGAAAATATCCTTCAAACATGAAGGAGAAATAAAAACTTCCAGAGGATCAAAAATGAGGGACTTACTCAACACCAGACCTGTCTAGACAAGAAATACTAAAGGGAGTTCTTTAATTTGAAAGAAAAGGATGTTAATGAGCAGTAAGAGATCAATCTGAATGTACAAAACTCACTGGTAATATTAAGTACCCTGAAAAACATAGAATATCACAACACTGTAATTGTGGTGTGTAAACTACTCATATCTTGAGTAGAAAGACTAAAAAATAACCATATCAAAACTAGTAACTACAATACCTGTTCAATAAATAGATATAACAAAAAGTAAAAAAGCGGGGAGATAAAGTTAAAGTGTAGAGTTTTTATTAGTTTTCCCTTTGCTTATTTGTTTATGTAATCAGCATTAAGTTGCCATCAGTTTAAAAAATGGGTTGTAAGATATCATTTGCACACCTTATTGTAACCTCAAATAAAATAACATACAACAGATACATAAAAAATTAAAAGCAAGACATTAAAACATACCACCAGAGAAAATCACCTTCACTAAAAGGAACACAGGAAGGAAGGAAAGAAGGAGGAGAAGACACCAAACAACCAGAAAACAACAAACAAAATTGCAGGCATAAGTCTTCACTATCAGTTATAACATTGAATGTAAATGGAACTCTCCAATCAAAAGACATAGAGTGGCTGAGTGGATAAAAAAATAAGACCCAGAGATCTATTGCCTACAGGAAACATACTTCAGCATTAAGAAGCACACTGCAATCCATAAAAGTTCTTGTAGTTATTATTTTTGATAGGTTCAGCTTTTAGTTTTTCTATTCCAGATATGAATAGTTTACACACCACAATTACAGTGTTATAATTTCTGTGTTTGTCTAGGTACTTATTATTACAAGTCAGTTTCCACTCCCAATCTGGAGTTTCTACTCCAGATGTGAGTAGTTCACATACCACAATCACAGTGTTATAATATTCTATGTTTTTTCTGGATACTTACTCATGAGTTTACACATAGACTAAAAATTAAGGGATGGAAAAAGATATTCCATACCAATGAAAACAAACAAACAAAAAGCAGTAGCTGTACTTATATCATACAAAATAGATTTCAGGACAAAAACTACAAAAAGAGACAAGGAAGGTCATTATGTAATGATAAAAAGGTCAATTCAGTAAGAGGATGCAATAAATATGCATCCAAAACTGGAGCACCCAATATATAAAGCAAATATTATTCGAGCTAAAGAAAGAGATAGATCCTAATTCAGTAATATTTGGAAACTTCAACACCCCACTTTCAGCATTTAACAGACCTTTCGTACAGAAAATTAACAAAGAAACATTGGCCTAATCTGCACAATAGACCAAGTGGACCTTATAGATATTTACAGAACATTTTATCCAAGCTGTAGAATAAACATTCTTTTCCTCAGGGCATGAATCATTCTCAAGGACAGACCATTTGTTCGGTCACAAAATATGTCTTAAAAATTCAAAAAAACTGAAATAATATCAAGCATCTTATCTGAGCACAATAGAATAAAACTAGAAATTAATAACAAGAGGAATTTTGGAAACCATATAGAAATGTGGAAATTAAACAATCTGTTCCTGAATGACCATGAATAAATTAAAAAGAAAATTGAAAAATTTCTTGAACCAAATGAAAATGTAAACATACCATGCCAAAATATATGGGATTCAGTGAAAGCAGTACTAAGCATAGAGTTTATAGCAATAAATTCCTACATTTAAAAAGTAGAAAAGTTTCAAATAAACAACCTATTGATTCATTTTAAAAGACTACAAAAGCAGGAGCACACCAAAGACAAAATTAGTAGAAGAAAGAGAATAATAGAGATCTGAGCAGAAATAAGTGAAATTGAAATAAATCAACACAGGAGATCAGTGAAATGAGAAGTTGTTTTTTTTTTAAATGATAAACAAAATCGACAGACCTTTGGCCTGACTAGGAAAAAAAAGACTCAAATAAATAAAATCAGAGATGAAAAAGTAGATATTATTATTGATACCACAGAAATTCAAAAGATCACTAGTGGCTACTATGAACAACTATATGCCAATAAATTGGAAAACCTAGAGAAAATGGATAAATTCCTAGACATATACGACCTACCAAGTTTGAACCATGAAGAAATCAGAAACCTGAACAGATCAATAATGAGTAGTGAAATTGAAGCCGTAATTTAAAAATCTCCCATCAAAGAAAAGCCCAGGACCTAATAACTTTACTGCTGAATTTTACCAAACATTTAAAGAAAAACTAATACCAATACTACTCAAACTATTATGAAAAACAGAGGAGGAGGGAATACTTCCAAACTCATCTTATTAGGTTAGTCTTTCCCTGATATCAAAACCAGACAGAGACACACAAGAAAAGAGCAAAATTATAGACCAACATCCCTGATTAACATTGATAGAAAAATTCTCTACAAAATGCTAGCAGACCTAATTCAACAACGCATTAAAATATTATTCATCAAGACCAAATGGGATTTATCCCAGGGATGCAAGTATTGTTCAATATATGCAAACTAATCAATGTGATACATCATATCAACAGAATGAAGGATATAAAATATATGATAATTTCAATTGATGATGAAAATGCCTTTGATAAAATTCAACAACGCTTCATGATAAAAACTTTTTAAAAAACTGGGTATAGAAGGAACATACGTAAACAAAATAAAAGCCACATACAACAGACCCATGGCTAGTATCACACTAAATGAGGAGAAACTGAAAGCCTTTCCTTCAAGATCTGGAACAAGACAAGGATGCTCACTTTTACTAGTTATTCAACATGGTACTGAAAGTCCTAGTGAGAGCAATCAGAAAAAGAGAAAGGAAGAAAAAAGGCATCCAAATTGGAAAGGAAGAAGTTAAATTATCCCTGTTGGCAGATGATACAATTTTATATTTGGAAAAACCTGAAGACTCCACCAAAAAAGTATTAGAAGTGATAAATTCAGTAAAATTGCAAGATACAAAATCAACATCCAACAATCAGTAGCATTTCTACATGGCAACAGTGAACAATCTGAAAAAGTAATCAAGAAAGTAAACCTATTTACTGTTGGTACAAATGAAATAAATACCTAGGAATAAATTTTACTAAAGAAATGAGAGATCTGTATAATGAAAACTATAAAACATTGATGTAAAAAATTGAAGAGGACACAAAAAATGGAAAGATACTCCATGTTCATGGATTAGAAGAATGGATATTTTTTAAATGCCCAAACTACCAAAGCAATCTACAGACTCAGTGCAATCTCTATCAAAATACCAGTGACATTCTTCAAAGAAATAAAAAAAAAATCCTAAAATTTACATGAAACCACAAAAGTCCCAGAATAGTGAAAGCTATCCTGAGCAAAAAGAACACAACTGGAGAAATCACATTACCTGACTTCAAATTATACTGCAGAGCTAGTAACCAAAACACCATGGTACTGGCATAAAAAGAGACACATAGATCAATGAAACAGAAAAGAGAGTGCAGACAGAAATCCATCAATCTACAGTGAACTCAGTTTCGACCAAGTTTCTGAGAATGTATGTTGGGGAAAACATTTCTCACTTATTTGTGGGAGCTAAAAAATTAAAATAATTGAACTTATGGAGATAGAGAGTAGAATGACATTTACCAAAGGCTGGGAAGTGTAGTGGATGGCAGAGATAGAATTGGAGATGGTTAATAGATACAAAAATATATGTTAGATAGAATGAATATCATCTAGTATTTGATCACACAACAGGGTGACTACACTCAACAATAATTTATTGCACATTTAAAAATAACTGAAAGGGTATAACTGGATTGTTTGTAACACAAAGAGGATAAATTTTTGAGGTGATGGATACCCCCATTTACCGTAACATGATTGTTATCCATTGTATGCCTATGTCAAAATATCTCATGTACCCTGTAACTATATATATCTACTATGTACCCCCCAAATTAAAAATAAATAAAAATTAAAATGAAATACATTTTAAAAATAAAATTAAAAAGAACAGGACTACCAACTTCGCTTTATTTAAGTTGAATGGATGTTTAATCCCTGGGATAGAATATGGAGAAAAGTAGAAGAAATGGGAGTCCCAAGCCTTGAGGAAGAACTCAATTGTTAGCAATAACTAAAGCCAACCCTTGTTGAACATTTGCTATGTGCTGGGTAGTGTTCTTAGAGCTTTACATGCAGTAACTTTTAATTCTTAAAGACACATGAAATCAATACCATTATATATGTGTGTATGTATATTATATGTAAAATATATGTAAGTATATCTTTTATATACATACTTATACACACACACTATATATATACATGTGTGTGTAAAGTATATATAAAATATACATATATATATAGTGTGTGTATAAGTATACATATAAACTACACATATATAGTGTGTGTGTATATGTATATATGTACTTTACACATATATAGTTTGTATATATGTGTATATAGGTATATATTATATATAATATATACACACTATATGTGTGTATAAGTATATATTATATGTAATTATATATGTGTACATATATATAAAAGCATATTTTGCAGATGAGGAAACTGGGGCCCAGAGAAGTGAATTTAAGTACATTTAGATTGCCTTAGGTCATGTGGCTAATAAGTAGCAGAGTCAGGATTTAAATTTACACAAACTGGCACTGATTACATGCAAGGAATGAATTAGAAAAGCACCCAAAACAGGAGAGACTAAGGATAATATATTGATCCAGAAATAAAAGGATCTTAGGGATATCCGCCATGTCTCATGGTGCTTAGTGCCCAAAGATACTCTTTAAATAAACTCTTGATTACTCATTGTCTCTAATAATTCAGTTTATGATGTATCTATATTGATGGCTTTTCACTTGCTTCTTAACTATGTTATGGTTGGTTCTGTTAATTTCCCTACCTGATTGTAGGCAGAGTAGTGGAGAAAATAAGGCACTGAGATTCTAGTAATTCTAATAATTAAGATAAAAAGGGAAAAAGTGGAAATAACTTAGTTTTATATTTATTATTTCTATCCTCACTGCTCTAAAACTTATGAGGAACATGAAAACTGTGAAATGCCCGTTATCCAGATAGTATCTACATTTTGATGCTTAAACTGTGTGTGAGTCATGCGCAGATTTTATACCTGTGTTTCAAGACTTTGGTGCTAGAGGCAAATGGAACTTTGCCCTCTGTATCCTCAAGGCCAGCATCATAGATGTGCTCCAAACTAGAATATTAGCTAATATTGAAATTCTAAATGCGCCATAAAAATTTCATGATGGATTTGTTTTCTCTAATTTACTTAAGCCTTCTTTCCTCTGTTTTTGTCCATTTCATTGGGGAAAATTAGGGATTTTTTGGGGGAAATTGAATGCCAGATAATAATACAATATTTCAAGTATATGTTAGTTTTTGACAGTTTATTTTTTGTTTGGATTAAAACTTATAGACTTTTTTCTATAATACTATACCATAATAATATTTGGTATAGTAATATTTTTGGTTAATCATTTTGAAGCCAAAACGCAGAATTAGTTACAATGTAATCTCTATAATATATTAGAAAAACAACAACAACAACAAAAAGATCAATATACAGATAGTATCTAACCCATTCAAGGTGCTTAAGAATTTGTATGAATAAATGAAAGACTGGATAATAGAATTTTGTAGGTGAAAATGGGCTTAGACGTTATCTGGCCTGAACTCATAATTTTATAGACATAAAGCTGAAGTAATGTGGTCATAATCGAATTGCTTGCTGGTTGACAAAGTTAAATTCCTGGGCCAGGAATACTACTTTTTATCTGGTATCTTTTCCACTGTACAAGTGGTTTTCACACTCTGCCTAAATCGGAAGCAAATGCCAGCACTTGGTCTTTTAAATCTCTTGGATGCTGCCCTCTAAGTTTGATTTTTAGTGTGTCAGGCAGGTCAGGCAAGAGGCACAACTCTTCAGGACAGAGGTGTATAAACAGCTCACTTAAGGAGACTGTAGCTCCTGGAGTCATCTCTGTCACTTGCAGTAAGTTCAACCACACTGAGTCACAGGCCGCAGCCTGGGCAAATGCCATAGGGATTTATCATTTAGGCAAAAGATAAAATTCTCCTTCCCTGTTGTCGATGGAGCTTTCTGCATGAGAAGAGTGCTTTGTTTGTGTATTACAGCTTCCTAAATGGGTAGAAAGGCTAAATGAAAAAAAGGAAGTTTGAAGGAAAAACTGTGCTAAATAGGTCAGCAGTGTTACTCTGTCACCTGAAATTTGGTGTCTGAAAGTGAAAGGATTTCCTCCTTGAACAGACATCCAATGATACTAAAGAAAGTGGCTCTCATTCTGGGTTGTATCCAGAGTGTCTGGAACGGTGCCTGGCATGAAGTCTCTGTGGAAGATCGTTTGAAAACCACTTTTTCAATATAATCTTGGTTTACCAATTAGGGAATTATCAATGCATCTTTAAAGGATAAGACCGTACCAGTGTATCCATGTTATGAATTTTCTATTCATACCGTTCTTAAGTGTTCAGTTTTTAAAGTTACTAAATCTACTGAAGTATTTGGATCAGATAAAATCCTTTAAAGTCTTACTTGGGTTTAGAAAAGGCTTTTCTTACAAGATAAAATAGTCTAATGTATCTCGCTTTAATCTTACAATATGTGAGACACTTATATACAAAATAGGAGAAAGGTTGGATGGAATATTTTGATAAATGGTCTGGCATGTGTAGTAGCTCCGTGAAACCACTTGTAAATTTTTGGAATAGGCTAAGTTATAGCAGATACATCAGGTTGGGTGCTGTATATATAAAGATAAACAAGATACAGTTCAGTTTTCTATGACCTCACACCAGTGAAAGTGGGAAGAAGACATAGATATAAATAGACATACTTCTATTTTTGTATTGACTTAGTGAGTTGAATCATGTGTCAATTACTGTGGAGTTCTATTACAAGATGAATCACTCTGGTAGGGGTATGATGATGTAATACTTTAGTTTATTCATGGAGAAAGATGAATCACTTTGGTAGGGGTATGATGACATAATGCTTTAGTTTATTCATGGAGGAAGAGTATTTCCCAGGAGAAAAATTTTGGTAAAGGGCATTCCAACTAGAGACAGCAGAATGGATAAAGCCTTGAAGGAGGCAAATAGGATAGTTAGGGAATAGTAAACTTTTCAGTGTGCTCACAGCCATGACTACACAGAAGTGGGGAATGCTGGTGAAGATGGAGATGAAGGAGTGAAGTGAGTTGAGGCTAGAAAGGAATATAGCAAATATAGCTATTATTCCAGAACCCAACTGTGCAAAAATCATAACTTTTATTTTGTATAACATAATTTCCATTTTTAGTCCCTCTTCAGTAAATGTGGCAGAAACCCAGTCTCGGTTACTTTGGGGGTAGCCCTTATCTTTCCCTGGAGTGTGTCTTGGAGGCCAACATAGTTTCAGATGAGTCATAAGGCCAAGTGTTCAGCCTCGTCTACACACGCATTCCATCAAGCTCTCTTGTCCTCCTCTCTTAGAAGCTTTGATGTCATTCTGTTTCTTCAATATCTCTCTGGGTCCAAGGAGACTCTTGGAAGCTATTCTAAAGCCATCCCTTCAACTCACAACACATTTCCTTTTCTAAGGTCTTGCTCTAGGGTCTGCCTTGGTAGCAAGAGGCAGGGCGTCTTTTTCCTGGACACGCTAGTGCCTATGCAGTTATCAAGTCTCAACTACTTATTTTCTTCTCAGCATGTGGAAAATATTTTTTCAGTCTAAAAGGGTGGAGCTTAATCTCATGAAATTTAAACAAAATATTCTGTCATGCTCAGCTTCTTCTCCAACCCTCAAACACATAGTCTTTGGGAAGATAAAAGCCAAGAAGAAACCTACACAATATATTTTTTTTTATGCAGCAGCAGCCCTCTCTGAAGACAGTGACTGCATAGTGCTCTAGCTACTGAAATGAGGAGATAGGTGTGGGGATAAAGAAAATATCTGGTAAATCATTGTTGATACTTCAAACATATTTTCTTTCATGTGCATATTGTGGCGAGATTGCAAAGGAACTAACGTGATGTATCACAGATCTTGATCTTTATCCTTTATTCAGTGGACTGTCATTGATGGAAGCACTATGATTATATTTTTGTTTTCAAATATAAAATCTGACAGAAATATGAAGACCTAACTGGGGTAGAAAGACTAGTTAGGAAGATTTTGTTACAGTAGAGGTAAGAAATGATGGGGACTCGAACCAGAGCATTAACTGTGAAGAGAGAGAGGAACTGAATAGCTCTAGATACATTTGGGAGTCATTGAAGCTGTGGAAGTGGCTGAGGTCAGCCTGGAGCCTGTATGGAGTTCTGGGAAACACCAGTGCGTAGGAAAGAGGAAGAGCATAAGGGATCAGTGCTGAGACTAAGGGAGAAGCATCAGAGTGGTAGAAGTAGAAGAACCAGGATAATGAGGTCCTACATACCGGTGATAACCTTCAATGACAGTCCACTGCATAGAGGTTTTATAAAGGGGAGTTCCCTTGCACATGCCTTCTTGACTGCCACCATGTAAGACATGCCTTTGCTCCTCCTTTGCCTTCTGCCATGATTGTGAGGCCTCCCCAGCCATGTGGAACTGTGAGTCCATTGAACCTCTTTTTCTTTATAAATTACCCAGTCTCGGTTGTTTTTATTAGCAGTGTAATAACAGACTAATACAGTTACATAGATAAACTTGTGTCATGGTTTTTTTTTTTTTTGTGTGTGCAGATTATTTCATCACCCAAGTATTAAGCACTAGTACCCACTAGTTATTTTTCCTGATTCTCTCCCTCCTCTAACCCTCCACACTCTGAAAGGCCCTAGTGTGCGTCATTCCCCTCTGTGTGTCCATGTGTTCTCATCATCTCCTGCTTATAAGTGAGAACATGTGGTATTTGGTTTTCTGTTCCTGTGTTAGTTTGCTAAGGATAGTGGCCTCCAGCTCCATGTCCTGGCAAAGGACATGATCTCATTCTTTTTTTATTGCTGCATAGTATTCCATGGCATCTATGTATCACATTTTCTTTATCCAGTCTGTCATTGATTGGCATTTAGGTTTATTCCATGACTTTGGTATTGTGAATAGTGCTACAATGAACTTACGCGTGTGTGTGTCTTTATAATAGAATGATTTATACTTCTTTGCTGTATACCTGATTTTTTTTTACTGATATACTTTGACAGGTGAAGCACATATAAAAGGAACTTGGTGCTAGACTTGTGTTCTATGTATTTTGATGGCTGAAACTATAGATATGGTATAATTAAACATATAAACATAAAGGAGGCAATTTTGACCTTGAACAAAATTTTTTACTTTTTGAGCTATGTAGAAATGAATGTAGACTTAAGAAACCATCATTGGTGAAGAACATTTGTTTAAATTCTCTTGGCTTCTTTTCTTGAGAATTGAGAAAACTGGTAGTAGCAATGAGTAGAAAACAGATATTTAGTTAGACTTGAAAACTGGTCTTGATTTGGTAGTGACATACTGGCAGCAATTCATAATATCTAGAAACATTTCCTGGCTAAATAGAGAAGACAAACAATCTATAGTGTAAGGTTTCCCAAGATTGATTTGGAGAAAAATCCTCACCTGAATATTCAATATCCTGTTTCCTTTTTGAAGTTGTAGAGCAGAAGAAATCTTACAACTGATTGAAATAAAAATTCAATCTGAGTAAGTTTATTGTTGTACTGACAAAGGAGTCAGGAATCCCTCTTGAATGTTTTGCTATGCCTCTGCATCTCTTTGTTTCTTCCTTACTTTCTGTCTTACTCTTTAGTGGAGTTTTCTCTAAGGTTCTGTGCTTGGCCTGCTGTTTTCTCCTTACCTGCCAACCTGTCCTTATGGGTAAGGAGAGATGGATTTTTTTTTTTTAATTTCCTGAATTTAGCTATGGTCTCTAGCTCATGAATCCTAAATCTTTAGATCTGAACTCTCTCTAAAACTGGAAAGTTACAGTCTGAATACTTACTGGACGTCTTCATTGAATGTTCCAGGAACTGCAAAACAAAAATGTTCAAGACTGAACTATTAATCTCTCCTCTGACCAGAGCAGCTCTTTTTGCTGACTTCTTGTTTCCCACCATGACACTAGCATTCTGCAAATGCTTAGGCTTGATGTTTTGATCCTTTTTTTTTTTTTTTTTGAGGCAGAGTCTCACTCTGTCACCAGGCGCCAGGCTGGAGTGCATTGGCGTGACCTCGGCTCACTGCAACCTCTGCCTCCCGGGTTCAAGCAATTCTCCTGCCTCAGCCTCCCCAGTAGCTGGGACTACAGGCATGCGCCACCACACCCAGCTAATTTTTTTGTATTTTTAGTAGAGACGGAGTTTTACCATGTTGGCCAGGATGGTCTTGATCTCTTGACCTCGTGATCCACCCGCCTCGGCATCCCAAAGTGCTGGGATTACAGGCATGAGCCACCGTGCTCGGCCGATCATTTTTAATATTTTTACTCTCTCTAATTTTATTCTGTCAGTTGCTAAGTCCTATAACTTCTTCCTCTATAAGTCTTGTAAGTACTTGCTTTCTTTCCTCTTCTCATTTAGACTATCTTTCCCTACATAGTTAGAGTAGCTAAAGTCCCTTCATCTCTCCAAATTCCAGTTTATCATGTGCATTGCTGGTGGCTAAACTCTCGTAGAACATACTTATAATTATAGCCTATTGGCTCAAAACTGTCGAATGATTGCTGGTCTGTTTTTCTTGCACCATACCTGCGGGACCCATATTATCTTTCCAGCTACGTAACCACCTCCTTCCATCCACACAACATACTCCAGTCAAAAACAGGCTTACCCATTCTTCAAACTTGCCATTGATTTTTGTCCATATTGTTCACTTTGCTAGAAATATTTTCTTCCCTCTTTCCCATACTCGTCAAAATCAGACTCATCTGAAACAGGCCCTTTCGTTTTAACATAACTTTTTGCAGTTTTGATTGTGACAATTTATCCTATAAAATATTTACTCTTTTATAACGTATGCGTATAAATATGTTTAACACAGCATTGCTTGTAACTGTAAAATACTGGAAACAACTGAAATAGTTGTAACTTTGAAAAAATAGTTACACACATACATATACTGATAGGAAAAAATTTGGTCACTGAATGTAAACTATGACTCCATTGTTAAAAAATAAGTGTGTATATTTGTGTGTGTATACATGCATACATAAAAGAAAATCTGAAAATGTACACACCAAAATGTTGAACAGTGCGTGTGTGTGTGTGTGTGTGTGTGTGTGTGTGTGTGTGTGTGTGTGTTAGAGGTAAAGTTATGAAATACTTTTATAATGTACATTTTGTCCAAAAATGTTAGCATTTGCTAATACTGGGTGATAAGCACACTACACTATTCTTTGTATTTGGTATTTTAAAATAAGAATAAAACTTGAAAAATGCAGTATTAGACTTTAAATATGTACCTTAGTGCCAAGTATGCATTGACATTTATCAGGACAAGAGATTTTTCTTTTTTGGTATCTTGGAGTGATATTCCAAAAAATATTTTAATTCAAGGACACTGATATTTCTGCTGACAGACTACCTCTTACCAAATGTGGGTTTCTTCTTGCAAATAAACATCATTGAATTTAGTGTATATGTGGTTGCATACAGCCAGCAGAGAAGTAGTTGAATGAATGCCATAGTGCTTATACACAATTAAAACTGAGTCAGTTTGACCTATTTTTGTGTAAATCATTAAGTGAAAGGAGTTTGATTCATTTTTATATGCTTAATTTTAATGGAGGCTAAAGAGGCATAAATGGTTTATGTTTGTTTTGTGGTGGTCTAGGTTATATCAATATTACAGGGGCCTTCGAGAATCTGGAGGAAGACATGACCAGGTAATTGGACATTCTCCTTACTATTGTTAAGCTTTTCTATATTCATCAAGTTGTAGCAATGTTTAAAATTTTACATTATTATCATACTTTTTTTTTTTGAGACAGAGTCTCATTCTGTCACCCAGGCTGGAGTGCTGTGGCACTATCTCAACTCACTGCAACCTCTGCCTCCCGGGTTCAAGCGATTCTCCCTCCTCAGTCTTCCGAATAGCTGGAATTATAGACCTGCGCCACCACGCCTGGCTAATTTTTGTATTTTTAATAGAGACGGGATTTTCACCATGTTGGTCAGGCTTGTCTCGACCTCCTGACCTCAGGTGATCCACCTGGCTTGGCCTCCCAAAGTGCTGGGATTACAGATGTGAGCCACTGTGCCTGGCCTCATCATAGAAATTTTGAGGAGAACAATACTATTGTTAGGTTTTTTAGGAGGATATAATGTAGATCTTTTTTAAAGGAAAGAATTGGCTGCATAAGGTATACTAAAGTTAGGGTTAAGCTTAAAATAGACATATATGCATTGATCAACATAGAATATATTAATATATAGGGAAATTAGAGGAATTTAAAGTAGCCTTTTAAAATGTAGTTGAATTAAGAATCTTATTTTCTATATATTATATATATGTGTGTGTGTATATATATATGTGCCAGATGTGGTGTCACATACTGACAGTCCCAGCTACTTGGGAGGCTGATTGAGAGGATCACTTGAGCCCAGGAGTTCAAAGCTGCAGTGAGCTATGATCACATCACTGCACTCCAGCCTGGAGAAAAGAGTGAGACCCTGTCCTCCCCACCCCCCAAAGAGAGAGAGAGAGAGAGAGAGAGAGAGAGAGAGAGAGAGAGAGAGAGAGAGAATCATTATTTTCAATGGCTTATAATTATTAATTTGTTTCCTGGATGTTTTCAGACATGACATGATGATGACAGCAGCCAAAAGGAATTCTTTAAACTCAGCAAATGATTCTGAACAATGAAATAAAACATCCCAGAATAAATATAGTTGCTCTATTCTTAACTCACACTAAGGAAGCTTTTGGTTAATGATTTACATATCTTGAAGTTTATTCCTCAGAACAGCTTATAACAGAGGTCCAAAGGTACATGTAGGTGAATCAGAAGAAAATGATTCTACATTATGGTATAAATGATCTGGTACATTTGAAAAAATGGAGACACATTTTTTTCTTTTTTTTTTTAATTGAGGCAGAGTCTCACTCTGACCCCCAGGCTGGAGTGCAGTGGTGCAATCTCGGCTCATTGCAACCTTTGTCTCGCAGGTTCAAGTGATTCTTGTGCTGCAGCTTCCCAAGTGGCTGGGATTATAGGTGTGTGCCACCACACCTGGCTAATTTTGTATTTTTAGTAAAGGCAGGGTTTCACCATGTTGCACAAGCTGGCCTTGAACTCCTGACCTCAGTTGATCTGCCCACCTCAGCCTCCCAAAGTGCTGGGATTACAGGTGTGAGCCACCATGCCCTGCCGAAAATAGAGACACTTGATCGTATTTTGAAAGTTGAGGAGCAAATACCTCCAAATATTCCTGTGGAGAGGCATTATTTTTTACATTGGGGAAAAATGAAACACAGTTTCTTGTAATCATCATTTATGTGCTTAAATATAAATACATTTTGAGTAAACATACACTAATAGTTTAAAATACATTAACTTATTCTCAAAGCATGAGTTCTACTTGTGATATGGGCTTTCTTTTAGCTATCTATTGCTATATCATGAACACTTAGATAGTAATTCGTGATTGCATTATCTATTAACTAAAACTTACTATTCTAATTACATCTTCCTTGATAAATGCATTGTAAATTACAAGGTAGAGTTTGATGGGCAGAGTACTGAGTTGTGAACAGCAATGTCAGAGACTGTCTGCATGTTATCTAGCCATCTTTGTACCTTCTGCATGGTTCATACACACAGTTTAATTTGAAGCTGGCAAGTAGCGAAGTTTAAAAAGTGGGAATATTGGAATACTGTATTTTGTTTTAGAATGTTTGCCTTTAACCTAAGTATGAATTGTTTAGCAAAGCCCAAGAATTGTTTGATTTTTTTAAATATGAGAACTCGGAGCAAGGAAACATTAATTCAGCATTTCTAGGTTGATCAAGGGTCTGGTTTTAAGACAATACTTGTGTTTTTTAATGCTAGAATTTAAATTGGAAGGGCCATTATTTGTTTCGTTAAGCATTTTAGGATAACTCATTATGGCCAGTTGGGCAAATGTTACAAAACTACTTTTTAAATTTTCAGTTTCTTTTGGCATCTAAACTCTGTTAGATTAATAGCCCAAGGAATAATCCCTAGCCCAAAAGGCCAAGGGATTATTTCCATTTATTGATCCCACTTTCTGACAAGTTCTGTCACTTCTTTTCATCCCTCAATGTACAGAGACCGACCCAATGCGCTCATCAACTGATGCTGACGTGATGAAAGTAGACAATATTACAGTGGTGGGTCTTACCTGATGCTGTGATTCCCCAAAATACCACACCGTCTTCACAGTAACTGGCATTCTCTGAGTGCTTACTATGTGCTGGGCACTGGTCCAAGTATATTTCATACATGAGTGTTTTAATCTCCATTTTACTAATTAGAAAACTGAGGCTTAGAAAAGTTAAGTAGCTTGCCTAAGACTATACAGCAGTGAAGTGAGTAGTTGGGATTTGAGCCAAAGCAGAAACCATTCTTAACCATTCCAGTGTATTGGTGCAAACATAGTTGGATGGTGACTATCAACTCTGCTTGTTACAACCCCTTCTTATTTGTTAAGGATGGTGAGATACCAAGATAAGTGAAAAAATAGGAACGAATGGTCTCTTTGGAAAAGGTACATTGATTAGGAAACAGCATGTGCAGTGTTCTTGTTGTTTTTCAGGTATGCCTATTATTACAGTGGAATTGGTGCTGGAGTGCTGGTTGCTGCTTACATTCAGGTTTCATTTTGGTGCCTGGCAGCTGGAAGACAAATATACAAAATAAGAAAACAGTTTTTTCATGCTATAATGCAACAGGAGATGGGCTGGTTTGATGTGCACGATGTTGGGGAGCTTAACACCCGGCTTACAGAGTAAGTATTTCGTTTTATGTTGAACTTGGATGTGGTTCTTATTCTTAGTAAAATGAAATAGATGTCATCACATCTGTTAGGAGATGTTAGTGTACCACTCGAAGATACTTATCAGACAAAGTTCGTTCTAAACAGCAACTGTGTCATGTGTATCCTTTTGTTCCTAGTACCTTGACAGGGCATGAGGGGACCTGCATGACTAGCGTTGAATGAAGGATTGAACTTTGCCAGAATGAAAAAATTCTCTGAGAGTGTGCAGTAGAGCAAAACAAGATACTTTCTGGGGAAATTTCTGAGCAATTTGAAATTCCTAGGTTGAATACTTCTTGTGTATACCATGTCAATTTTCTGGGGCCATGTAGGCTATGGATTTTTGTTGTTAATGACAAATATCCTAATAGAAACTTATACCCTGCTAAATAAAACAAAGCATAGGCACAATACCCTGGTAAATAAATCAAAGCACAAAAGGCCGTACACTCAAAACAGGCTTCAGGAAAAAAGTTGTTTACAATTCTGACATTTATTTCTAATACTATCTGTTCTTTTAGCGATGTCTCCAAGATTAATGAAGGAATTGGTGACAAAATTGGAATGTTCTTTCAGTCAATGGCAACGTTTTTCACTGGGTTTATAGTAGGATTTACACGTGGTTGGAAGCTAACCCTTGTGATTTTGGCCATCAGTCCTGTTCTTGGACTGTCAGCTGCTATCTGGGCAAAGGTAGGTGAAGCCTGTGAATCCAGATTTTGAACTGCATCTTCTTCCTTTCTGCTCTCACCCTGTGGAAGGGTCTTTTTACTACATGATGACTTTGAATCTGTACTTGTTACTTTTACATTTTCTCTTGAAAATCAGCTGGATGAGCATATCCAGTCTCACTGAGTACTACCCCTGCCAAGACTCCATGCTGCTCTTGGCCATGTAATTATTTGGGGAAGGGATGAGAAAGAAGGGAGTAGCTCGCATGTCTATCTTCTGCCTGTGTAAGAACCCAACCAAACAAACAAAAAACAAACAAAAAAAACCCTTGCCGAGTTCCAAAGAATCGTGCTCTCTAGTGGATGATGCCCTATTCACACTGCAGGTAGAGACTCAAGTTCAGTGAACAACACGTGTCCCATTCAATTAACTTTTTTTTTTTTACTTTTAATGTTTTTGGTTTTCTAGATTTTTCTTTAATTTTTAAATTTATTGTACAATTTTGTCAGCATTTATACATAGTTAATTTTTGGTTATAAAATAATTTAAGAAAATAGATACTTTCTATTCTCTAGGGATGTGTATAAATCCTTAGCCTTCAACTCTGTCTCCTGTCATGAAGGCAGAGAAGGAGAAATGACCCTCTCTATCTCAGCACAGATGCTTCCAGTGATCTTTTAAAACTTATTTTCTATTTCAAGGTGGACATGGTGTTAATATTAAACTGATTTTATATGAGTGTATTTTTAGTAGAGAAATTAGCCCAGTATGTAATTTTTGTGGAGCTCAACACAATTTACAGAAGGCAATATAAATTCATGTAGCAAAAGTTATGAATGGACAACCAAAGCGAAGTGTCACACAAAATACGTCAGGCTGTAAGTATTAAGAAACTTTAGAAATTTTAACCTGTATAATGGATATTATTCTGTAAATAGTAGTTGTTTATTGAGCATTTATTGTCAGCCAAATACCTGTGTTACCTTTCTGAAGTATAGGTATTATCTCATTTTACAGAGAAAGGAACTGAAGTTCTGCGGTCTCTGTTAATTTTTTACTCAGAGTAACATAGAGTTTAAATGATGTTTCTGGGGATTATTAGTTAACTAAAATGTTTGACAAAAGCTTCTTGTCAATTGATTTTTCTACATACTAGAATGTTAAGCAAGTTAAGTGGAAAACTCTTGACATCAAAATTTGTTGAAAAACTACTTAACATGTATTGATGTCTTTTAAGATTAAAAACAGGCCATGAGTTAATCTTTTAATGATTAATTATGCATCGCTCCAGACGCTATTTGTTTAGTAAAAAGAACCCCAGGCTGGCTGCTAGAGACTTAAGCTTTAACCTCTGCTCAGCATTACACTTTTGGTATGATTTCAAACAAATTTCTTAAATTCTTTGGATGTCAGTCATATTAAAAAAGAAATGTAGTTCACTCTGGGAAGCCTCTTTGTGTCTGTGAGCCTGAGGCTCTACCCTCAAACCTAGAGAAACAGTAGCAAATAGACATGGCAGAAAAGTACCCAGTCACAGCAAGTGACCTGGCCCAGGAAGCCTCTTTTGTACTTTGTGCCCAAGACTACCTTCCCAGTGCCCAGAGACACAATGGGGCAGCCAGAGGGCATAGGTACAGGAAACTACCACACTTTTCCCACACCTGGTAGTCTGACCTTGAAAAACAACTTTCATTCTCTCAAGCAGCAGAATCAGGGCCAGTGGAAGCCCTAGAAGCTTCACATAAATCAAGCCGACCTAAATAATGCTACAAAGACTCTGAATATTAAACCACTCCTGGAACCACAGCTCACAAAAGTAGGCCAATACTAGCATGCTAAACTTAAACAGAGCAACTGCCTGCTAGAGTAAGGCAGATTTATTTTAACTTTTTAAAACTTTTATTTTAAGTTCAGGGGTACAAGTGCAGGTTTGTTATATAGGAAACTTGTAACATGGAGGTTTGTTGTATAGATTATTCCATCACCCAGGTATTAAGCCTAGTACTCATTAGTTATTTTTGTTGACTATCTCCCTCTTCCCACTCTCTACCCTCTAATAGGCCCCTGTGTGTGTTCCCTCTATGTGCCCATGTGTTCTCATCATTTAGCTCCCACTTATAAGTAAGAACATGCCGTATTTGGTCTTTTGTTCCTGAGTTAGTTTGCTAAGGTTAATGGTCTCCAGCTTCATCAGTGTTCCTGCAAAGGACACGATCTCATTCTTTTTTATGGTTGCATAGTATTCCATGGTGTCTGTGTACCACTTTTCTTAAATCCAGTCTATCATTGATGGGCATTTAGGTTGATTCCATCCTTGTCAGGTGCCAGTTTTAAAGGGGAATACTTCCAGCTTTTGCCCATTCAATATAATTTTAGCTGTGAGTCATAGATGGCTTTTATTATTTTGAGATATGTTCTGTTAATACTTTCTTTATTGAGAGTTTTAATCATGAGTTGATGTTGCATTTTTTTGAAAGCCTTTATTCATCCATTGAAATAAGCATGGGCATTTTGTCTTTAGTTTCTGTTTATGTGATGAATCACATTTACTGATTTGCATCTGTTGAACCAACCTTGCATCCTGAGGATAAACCCTACTTGATCATGGTGGATAAGCTTTTTGATGTGCTGCTGAATTCAGTTTGCCAGGATTTTGTTGAGGATTTTTGTATCAATATTCATTAAGGATATTGGTCCAAAGTTTTGTTGTTGTTTTTGTATCTTCCAGGTTTTGGTATCAGGATTATGCTGGCCTTATAGAATGAGTCAGCGAGGAGTCCCGTCTCCTCAATTTTTTGGAACAATTTTAGTAGGAATGGTATCAGCTTTTCTTTTTACATGTGGTAGAATTCAGCTGTAAATTCATCTGGTCCTGGGCTTTTTTGGGGGGTGGTAAGCTATTTATTACTACCTCAATTTCAGAGCTCTTTATTGGTCTGTCCAGGGATTCTATTTCTTCCTGGTGCAGTCATGGGAGAATATATATGTCTAGTAATTTATCCATGTATTCTAGATTTTCTGGTTTATGTGCATAGAGGCATTCATAATGTAAACTAATAGCTAGTGGTCTATTTTATTAATTTTTTCATAAAACCAGCTCTTGGATTCGTTGATTTTTTGAATGATTTTTCTTGTCTCAGTCTCCTTTGGTTCAGCTACAATTTTAGTAATTTTTGTCTTCTGCTAGCCTTGGGATTTGTTTGCTCTTGGTTCTCTAGTTCTTTTAGTTGTGATATTAGGTATTAATGAGGTTTTTCTCACTTTCTGATGTGGGCATTTAGTGCTATAAATTTACCTCTTACTGCAGTAAGGCAGATTTAAATAGGAAACAGAATCTCTTAACATAATAGTCCAGATGTCCAGGTTACAACAGAAAGTTGCCTGTCATACCAAGAATCAAGAAAATCACAACTTGAATGAGGATAATAAGCACGCAAACAAACCAACAATAATTACCCGACATTGACACTGAGATAATTCAGGTGCTGGAATTATCTGACAGTGATTTTTAAATAGCCATCATAAATATTCCTTGCTAATCAAATATAAACTCTTTTGAAACAACAGAAAAAATCAGCGATATAATAGAATTTATTAAAAGAACAATGAAATTAGAGAACAGAGATATACAACAACAGAAATAAGAGTCATTCTAGATGGACTTAACCTAAGCAATTGGAGATGGCAGGATAGAATCGGTGAATCTGGAGCTTAGAAAAATATAATTCGCCCATTCTGAAGCAAATAAAAAAAAGAACTCCAAGGACCTGCGAGACAACAACAAAAAATCCAACATTTGTGTCATTACGGTACCAAAAGTAGAGGAAAAAGAGAGTGGAGCTGAAGGAATATTTGAAGAAATAATAACTAGCTTTCCCATGTGTGATGAAAGGTAACACTTCAGATCCAAGAAGCTGAGCTAATCTCAAATAGGATAAACCAAATAAATCCATACCAATTAACATTATAATTAAACTATTAAAAACTAAAGACAAAGATGACAACTTGAAATCATCCAGAGAAAAACAATGCATTTTTATAGGGTAATATAATATCAATTTGGATGACAACATACTTCTCATCTGAAGCCACAAAGGCCAGAAGTGACACAATATTAATCAAGGGCTCAAAAAAACACTGCTACCTGTGAATATATATCTAGTGAGACTAACCTTCAGGAATAAGAAGGAAATAAAAACAGTCTCACATCAAAAACAACTAAAAAAAGATTTTCACTAGCATGCCTACTGTTAAAGATTGGCTAAATAATATTTTTTTAACAGAAAAGGAATGATAAAAGAAGAAATATTGAAGCATCAAGAAACGGAAGGGAACAACAGAAAGAGCAGAAATATCAGCATATACAATAGACTTTCCTTTTCCTCATGAGATTCATAAATCATATTTGATGATTGAACCACAAATTATACATGGTAAAATGTTGATACCAATAGACAGTTGTAAGTCACATATGAATATTGCAATACTCAGATAAGCCACTATAAAACTCCTGCAAAAATATATATTGAAAAATACTGTAAACAAAAGAATATTGAATCCTAAAATTTGTTAAGTAAACTGCAGGAAGGCAGGAAAAGAGTTGGGGTCTCCATGTGTTGTTCAGCCTGGTCTTGAACTCTTGGCCTCAAGTAATCCTCCTGCTTGGCATCCCAAAGTGCTGGGACTATAGGTGTGAGTCATCATGCCTGGCCTTTTCATATCTTTGAGACTAGGATAGGTTTGAGGGTCTTTTTTTTTTTTTTCACAGACATGAGCTCTTGAAAAACACCACACTTAATGAAGGTTCTACCATATTTTTGTCTGCTTGTGATTATGGAAGGTCATAGGAAGAAAAGGGAGCTAGATTTGTTGAATTCATTGTGGTACTTGATATATTAACAATAAATTAAAATAATGTTTTTAAAAACTCCTAACTTTAAAGTATTTCTTTAAAGTTATCACTTTAAAGTGATCTTCCAGTTGTTGGTTGCCTCTGTTGTGGGCAGTTGCGGCACGATGAGGTTTCAGAAGGAGCAGAAAAACATTCCTAAAGCATGTTGTGTGAACCTCCTCTATTCCACAGATCTGTTTGTTCAGGGATGGTGCGGGCCGCCCTATCTCAGACCTCCTACTGTGAATGGTTCTCCTAATATTGGGGGGAAGCCACAGGAAGACTGCTTTGAGAAGTCAGGAAGGTCTAGTGAATCAGTGTGGGTACTAAAGGGACTAGGTACGTGCAGCACAATGTGTGCATTTAGAACATAATTAATCAATGTTCATTTGCCTTCATCCACCCATTCCTCTCGTTGCCCTTTTTTTTTTTTTTTTTTTTTTGAGACAGAGTCTTGCTCTGTCCACATACTCCAGGCTGGAGTACAGTGGTGTGATCCCGGCTCACTGCAACTTCCGTTTTCCAGTTTCAAGCAACTCTCCTGCCTCAGCCTCCCGAGTAGCTGGGACTACAGGCACGCACCACCACGCCCGGCTAATTTTTTGTTCTTTTAGTAGAGATGGGGTTTCACCATGTTGTCCAGGATGGTCTCAATCTCTTGACCTCATGATCTGCCTGCCTGGGCCTCCCAAAGTGCTGGGATTACAGGCGTGAGCCATCACGCCCAGCCTCCTCCAGCTGTCATAGCTCCTTTTACTTTCACACATAGGAAAGGGAGAAATCCAGCGTTAAAACCCAAACAATCTTGAGCTTTTTATGCCAGGAAGGAGTAGACCAATGTTACTTACCTAATTGAGTCCACAAATGCCTGTGAATTGTTTATTGAAAGAATATAATTCTATTTAATCAGAATTTTTAAAATAAATTGATTCTGTGTAATTTTGGGAGAGGGATGGAGAGGACAGGATCTTGCTCTGTTGACCAGGCTGGAATGCAGTTGTGCAACCACTACTCACTGCAGCCTTGACATCCTAGGCTCAAACTATCTTTCCGCCTCAGTCAGCCTCTGAGACAATAGGCGTGTGCCATGACTCCTAGCTAATTTCTAAAGTTTTTGTAGAGGCGGGGTCTTGTTATGTTGCCCAGGCTGGTCTAGAATTCCTGGGCTCAAGCAATTCTTTCTCTTTGGCCCCGTAAAATGTTGGGATTACAGGTGTGAGCCACCACGCCTGGCCTGTCATGTGTAATCTTTATTTAGATAGTTGACCACTTCAGCATTCTAGGTACAGTAACCTTAGTCCTTTGCCCATTGCAATTGATCCAACTTTCATAATAGGGCTCTTTGGGACCCAAGTTCATGTATCAGTGGCTGGTTTCAGGGAGAGGTTTACTCCAGTGGCTGTTAATTCAGGCTATGAAGCCTTAACTCAGGCTTGAATCCTGGATATTTTACTTAGAAAATTATTTAACTTTCTTATGCTTCCGTTTCCTCATATGTAAAGTGAGGAAAATAGCCACTTCACTATGCATTTGAGAAGAATTAATGAACTTCTATGTATATAAAGAATCCAGTACTGTTCCATCCACAGAATAAATGGCCAGGAACCAAACAGAAGGATCAAAGAGCATCCACAAAACAAAGACCTCCTTTGGTGGCTGAATGTATTGCTTTGCCCAAGAGCACCAACAGAGGAAACTATTTGGCATGTGAGACATTCTTGAAGTCATGTTACCACATGGACTTGGTCCTCTGAATTCTTCTGGCCTCCCACCTTGACACTTCTGAACTAGAGTACAATTAGCACTTGACGTGTTGAGCACACACCATATTTCTTTTACATAAGGCCTATTTTTTATATTTATTTATAATTATAATGTAGTATAGACTTTCTTTTTGAAATTTATCATCTTCTAAAAGTTCTAATTATATTTCTTTAAATGAGGATCTATGAGGTTTTCAATGGGAAAATAACATTTTCAATTAATCTATTTTATTATGTACCATCTCAGTCTAAAAAGCATTTGGAGTGGCTTACAAAGTGAATATAGATACTAAATAAAATAGAACATGATGACCAAAGGCAAGTGACACACAGATTTTGTTCTACATATACATTAATGTATAAGCAGCCCCTATGTGTATATTTATTTTTACTTTACAAAAGATAAAATTAACGTGTTAAAATTTTTTCATGATCCAAAATTGTATTTTTAAACAGATATTATCTTCATTTACTGATAAAGAACTCTTAGCATATGCAAAAGCTGGAGCAGTAGCTGAAGAGGTCTTGGCAGCAATTAGAACTGTGATTGCATTTGGAGGACAAAAGAAAGAACTTGAAAGGTTTGAGTTTCTTTTTTAAATGGATAGAAATGTTAAATTCTGTCTTCTCACAGGCCCTTCAGATTGACAGTGTTAATTATAAGCATTTTCTCCCACATATATGTTTTCTTAAATAGCTTAATGGATATATTACGGCGTAACTAATATTTTGGAGGAGTTAAAATTCTAATTGTACTTTTATCTGCTAATTCAAAGAGTTTTCTAGATGGGCAATAACATAAAAATAGTTTCCTAAGGCTGAAATATATTTTATATCTGATGTATTTTTTCCCCTCTATTAAGTTAATTGTTGATATTCTAAGATTGACTGAGTATTTTGTATAAAATCTATGGGGACATTTTAATCTGTGGTTCATTTTCCCTTTTCCCCAGGCCCCAACTTAGTTGACATATGCTACATGATTTGGAAGATCAAAATATAACCAAAAAGCACATTTGTACAAAAGTTCAAAATCTTTTATATTATGTGTTTAGTATTATGCTTGCAACTGTTCCCTTTTATTAGATTTCTGAGAGCATAGATAGTAATTTATTGAAATTTATATATAAATCAGAATACTGATTTCTAAGCAGCAACAGATTTTATTTAAAATTGAATATAAATTGTAATATTCTGATGCTATAACATTTCAATGTTATGAATATATATATATTTGAAAGTAGTAAAAAGTAAACTGTATTGGTTAAAGGGGTTATACATTGTGTGGTACAGCCATAAAGAAAACAGAGAGAATTTTCAGAAATCAGAATAGTGGTTAGCTCTGGGAAAGATGAATAATTGTATGAATAGAACCGAACACATGGCAGGAGATTCTATGGTTCTGGCAGTGCTCCGTTTTCTTGATCTCAGGTGAACTTATATGCATATTCATTCTATAATTTTTTTTCACTGTGCATATATGTTTGGAGTACTCTTGTTCATATAGTATGTTCACAAATATAAAGATATGTCCTCTGAGAATAATTTGTGATGGTTAAGTGCCATAGTTCAAAGGAAAGCAGTATCTGTGTTACATTTTGATTTTTGCTAAGGTCTTTGCTTTTGCTTTAAAATATGTCTGAGTAAGAAAATGAGGAGTCCTGCTTAATGACTGAGCAAGTATTCAATGAAGTAAAGTCCTGGCTTTCATGGAGCTTAAATTCTAATGGGGGTGGGTAAGGTTATAGACAACCACAAATAAGCAAAAAGAGAATATACCAGTTGGGGTAAATATTATTTAGAGAACTAAAATAAGAGAATCATGAAGATACTATTTAGATAGGTTATTCAGAAAAATATTTTTCTGATTAGTTGATATTTGAGCAGAGACATAATGAAGTTTTGAGTTTGGAATTCTTTTCCAGTTTTCCTCAGAGGAAAAGTGGACCAGAAAAATAATATGCCCAACAGTATTGGAAGACCAACCAAACTATCAGCTTCTGCCTGGTTTCACAGCTGGGGGAAAACATCTCCCAACAGAAGTTAGATTCTCAGATTCTCAGGCCTGACTGCTATCTGTAGTTGGGGTCTGAATTTATACTACTCTGTGGACTAGAAAATGATATGTCTTCAAAGCTGAGGATTTTACATTAACAGTGAGTCCTAGTCCAGTGATACCAGAGTATCTTGTAGAAGAAATGAAAAATTATTGAAAATTGAAGAAGTAAACATCTAAATCAAGAAGTTAGAGAAAGAACAATAAAATATTAGAAGGAAATAATAAGGGTAAAAGCAAAAATAAACTTAATAGAAAATAAAGGCAAAAGAGTAGAAGATTGACAACGCTATAAACTAATTCTTTAAAAAGACTGATAAATAACTAAATATTTTATATGTTTAATAGGGAACAAAAAGAATGAATAAGGAAACTTGTAACAGATTAAAATATCTGTTTATAAATTATAGCTTTATACTAATAAATTTTAAAACCCTGATGGTATAGACAATATGCTAGAAAAATGAATGTTAAAATCCTTACTTAAGAAGAAAACCTGAGTAAACAAATAACCATTAAAATGATTAAATTCAAAGTTAAAAGTCCATTTTCCACTGCTTCTCCCCACCCAAGCAGAAATCATAAGTCTGGATAATTTTGTAGGCAAGTTCCACCAAAACTTCAAGAAAGAGATAACTCTATCTTACATAAATTGTTGTAGAAAATGGAAAAAAAATGTTGTGAGTTCATTTTATGGGACTAGTATAACTTTGATACTACAGCCAAGCAGGTATAATATGAGAAAGGAAAACTAAATGACAGTTTCACCTAAAACATAGATGCAGAAATTATAAATAAATAAATTATTAGCTAAATGAAATCATGTGAAAAATACCAGATTGAAAACATCCTGAACATGTTGGCTTTATCCTATGAATGAAAAGATGGTTTTAACATTAGGAAATCTGTTGATATAATTAACCATATTAACAGATTAAAAGAAAAAAATTCGTTTTGATGTAAGGGGAAAAGCATTAATTATATATGATTCATGACAAAAAACTCTTAAAACTAGGAATAAAAAACAACTTTCTTAATATATTAGAGACCCACAGGAAACGTTTAGTGGTGAAACATTAAAAAGCTTTTTAACACTTAAAATAATGAATGAAATAAATACAATTTTGTCTGTCAATTTAAAAAATAAATGAATGAGGCAAGTATGTCTGCTAGCATCATTTCTGTGTAGTGTTGCACCAGGGCTAGATAGTAAGACCAAGAAAACAAATAAGAGTAAGAATGAAAAAAGAAAAAAAAGAAATGCAATATGGAAAACAGGAAGAAAACTGTCATTATTCACAGACGATGTGATTATCTACACAGAATTTCCAGTAGGCTTCATAAGCTAACAATATACAATAAGATCTCTGGATACCTATCATTATTCAGCGTAAATGGCATTCCTTTAAACCAGGAATGAACAAATGGAAAATATATAGTTTTTCATCTATTCTGAATGAATTAATCATCTCTGAAATTGAAATAAACCTACCAGTCAGTACCATCTTGCAATTGTTATGAATCTGGATTGAAGTCCAATACTTTCAGGCAGGATTTATGTTTACTTTGCTATTCATCCTGGGAATCCTGTTAACCTGAGACCATCTTATGTTAAATTCTGTGTCTAGTAGTTTTTGGACCACACTGGTAGTGGGAATTCATACTCAGACCTGCATGAGTCCTGCTTTGTGGTCCAGATTCTCAGGGAGGTTGTTTTTTCTTTCCTTTATCTGGTTGGTGTCAAGATTGAGACATGTGAGTTCTACTGTGTGTTGCTTAATATACTGAGGTATAGTCCTTTGGGTCCTAGCTGCATATGGAAATTCCTATTAAACTCCTTTCTTAATGCTTTATAAATTAACAGAGTAACAGTACTTGTTACAATTAAATTCATCTTAAATTTGAGGAAATGACAGTATTTTTAAGGACATTATTAGCAACAAAAACTATAATGATGGATGGAGTAAAACCTGAGAAGAAAGTAATGGACATTATGGGAGTGAAACCCAACGTTTATAAGTTAGATAAATCTGATCATTTTAGTTCACTGAAAGTTTAAAGGAATTCAGATTTGATGGAGATTGCTTTAATAAGTTAGACATGAAAATATTTTTCCTAGAGAAAATGGTGATCAACTTTTAATTATAATAATAAACAAATGGACTTACACAGCTATATCCAGAGATGTTTATATTTGCTCTAAGAAGTATTTTACATATGGAATCATTTCTTCAGAAAATATGAGTTACTTGAATGTATTTTGAAAAGACAGTCTCCCTTGGAGAACTGTAATTAGTTTTGCTTGGAGATCAAGAGTTGACATAGGACTACAAACTGATGGCCTATTGTTCTTCCCAGGTTGGCCATTTCTTTTTTTTTTTTTCTTTGAGACAGAGTCTCACTCTGTCACCAGGCACCAGGCTGGAGTGCAGTGATGCAACCTTGGCTCACTGCAATCTCTGCCTCCCAGGTTCAAGCAATTCTCCTGCCTCAGCCTTCCAAGTAGCTGGGACTACAGGCACGTGCCACCACGCCGAGCTAATTTTTTTGTATTTTTAGTAGAGACAGGGTTTTACTATGTTGACCAGGATGGTCTCGATCTCTTGACCTCGTGATCCACCTGCCTCGGCCTCCCAAAGTGCTGGGGTTACAGTCTTGAGCCACCACACCCTGCCACCATTTCTTAAAAGTTTATTCATTTCAACAAATGTATTCAGCACCTATAACATGCCAGGCACTGTGCTAGGTTCTAGGTTTTCTTTTTCTTTTGTTGTTTTATTTTATAAAGGTCTAAACAAAGCTAGGGCTCTAGGTTTTCAGCTGTGAATTAGAAATAGAGGATATGGTATGATCTCCAGTCAAAATAGTAAGATGGATAAAAATGGAAGGAAGGGAGAAAGGGGTGAAGAAATATAAGGAATTGTCAAAGAAATAAAAATATTGATTTAAAAATGTGTTTATTGAGACACTTTTCACAATAACAGAGACTTGGAACCAAGGCAAATGCCCATTAATGATAGACTAGATAAAAAAATGTAGCACATATACATCATGGAGTACTATGCAGCCATAAAAAAGGATGAGTTCATGTTCTTTGCAGGGACATAAATGAAGTTGTAAACCAAAGGTTAAATTCTCATTCTCAGCAAACTAACACAGTAACAGAAAACCAAACACCACATGTTCTCACTCATAAGTGGGAGTTGAACAATGAGAACACATGGACACAGGGAGGGGAGCATCACACACTGGGGCCTGTCTGGGGTTGGGGTACTAGGGAAGGGCTAACATTAGAAGAAATACCTAATGTAGATGATGGGTTGATGGGTGCAGCAAACTACCATGACATGTGTATACCTATGTAACAAACCTGCACGTTCTGCACATGTACCCCAGAACTTAAAGTATGATAATAAAAAAAATTGCTCCAAAAGAATCAAGGAATGTAATGATGATGATGGGGAGGGCACGCTAACTTTAAATATGCTGGTTGAGGCAGGCCTCTTTGAGGAGGTGTCATTTCAGCTGAGACCTGAGGGATGAGAAAAACCATGCCATGGGGGGAGAGGGGTAGGATGGGTCGGAAAAAGAGTGTTCCAGATTTCCTGGGGTATCTAAGACTTTGAGATGTTCTAGGAAACATCACAAGGCTTACGTGACTGAAGCTCCATTGAGTGAGGGGAGATTGGAGTGGGCAGGGGCCAGAATATGGAGATGGTGGGCCATGGTGAAGAGTTAGGATTGTATTCCAAGGACACAGGAGAGTGGTTGAGGGTGTTAAACAGAGGAATAAGGACCCACGTTATGTTGTCAGATTGTTTCTCTGCCTCTAATGGGTCTCATGAATGGATGTGAGAAATCAAAGGGTAGAAGCAGGGAGACCAGTGGGGTGGCTGGCAGAGTGGTCCAGGCCACAGGATCTCCCTGATCTAGAGCAGAGGCAGGAGAGGGGTGACAGGTACCTAGATTTGGGATATAACATGGAAGTAGAATTGATGACTATTCTTAGACCAAACATAATCAGTTTCTTTCCAGTTCTCCTTCACTTCTCTGCTTCTACATAAAGTACTAGGGGTCTTAATCTGACTTCTTTTCAAATTAGCAGTACAGGGGGGAAGCTGGCTGTCTTTGAATGGAAATTTAACCAGAAGTTAAAATGAGTTTCATTCAATCATATAGAATAGTTTTGTTCTTCTTAATTTAAAAATATTTTTATCCCTTTTATGTATCTTGAAAATATATTTATCTGTTAGTATTTATTTCTGTTTGCTTAACCAAAATTGTTCCTTGTTCTTATAAGTGGTTACTTGCATTATTAATAAATATTTTTATAATATTTAAGAAGAATCATATTTCCTACATACCGATGGTTTTGTTATGTAACTTTAGTCAACTTAAGCCACTCCTACTTTCATGATCATTTCTATAGCAAACCTTTTGAGGAATGGATGATTTTAATATCTAGTTTCGTATATGACATTTGTATTGAAAAACAACAAAGACCTTATGGAAAAGGAGTATTGTTTATGTCTCATTTTCCTTTACCCCCTTCTTTCCTTTATTTCTCCTTTCTGATTTCTAAATGATTTTCTTCCTTGTGCTTCTGTGCAAATGTTTCCTCTGGCTGTGTAGGACAACATCATACTGGTTTCTACGTTAGCCTCGGTAAGCGAGAACTGAAATAAAGGAGATAGCAGAGTATAGTACATATGCATTAAATTTCTCTAAATGTACTCATATGTAAGTTATGCCCAGTGTACCTTTCACCTCAGATCATCTCATAAAGTGAGAGATACGTATGTGTCTGTGTGTTGTGTGTGTGTGCATGTGTGTATTTAAATCATTCAAACATGTTTCTCAAAAATATTTTTTCTTCTCAGATGATAACTGGCAAATTGAGGATTTACATTTTGGGAGGTAGAAACTAATGATGTGTTGATATGTTGTCACTATGAAGTTCTATTTAAATTTCGTCTTTAGTGAACATGGTAGTGATGTAAATTTCACTTGGCATGCTTTTGTAACTGTGTAATGCACCTAAAGTAGTCATGAAAGCAAGCAACAATGCATGTTCATATCTAGACAGTGCTTGCACTCTGCTGTACATACTAATGGAACAAGTTCTCCAAAGGAAATTAATATTATACTATGTAATATTTATATAGTTGTGAATTTTATGGATCAAAGACCTGAAAGTATAACTTTTATATGTAAGTAAGTTCATTAATTTCAACAATTATTAGCTCCTCCTCTATGCAAGGCAATGCTCTAGGTTCTGCATGGAGCTGTGATTAAGAAAATATAGACAGATATAAGGCAATCCGTCCTGTTTCTCCAGTCCTTTTACCTTGGTTCTGTGTTTGCAAAATTCCTTATTTTCCTTTAACTCTGGGCTTCGTTAGCTTATCTCCACAGCTTTCTTCTTAAATAGAGTAGTGTACTCTGTTCCTTTCAAATGAAGGTAGAGTTACAGACATCATTTCCTTTAGCTTTGACATCAAAAATGTTTGAATTATCAGTTGGGAATAAGCTTTAAGTCATTAGAGCTGGAAAAATAAAATCTGTCAGTGACTCCAACATTATTTTTGGATTTTTTTTTCATTTTCCCATTTTTGCCCCTTTTGTATAATTTCCTGTATTTGTGCTAAGAAGTATTAATGGGTGCTCTCCAGGTTTGGTTAATTTGGGGTAAGCTTTTGTGCTGTCAATGGTTCAGAATTATAGATACGCTAAGAATTTAATTTTTCTCAGCTCTTGAGGCAGCCAGAAACCCTGGATGGCCCAAGCCACCAGGTCAGAGCCTCTTAGTCCAGCAGCAGGCAGCCATAGCATGACAAGTGTTGGGGAGCATTAAGAGAGGGAAGGACACATAGTCAATATGTAGAAAGGAGAAGGAAGAGAGGGAATACTGATGAATAATGATGGACTTTTATATACCAGTAAGCCAAATAATATTTGTAGGTCACTGATTTTTAAACTAAACATCTATGGAAATGAGATAAACTGTACAGCTTAAGTGTAAAAAGTATTACATGGCAATTCAAAGCTTTCAAAATGCTCTCACATGTAACCTCTCAGTTGGTCATTCCGACAGTCCTAGAGAAAGTCAGTACAGAGAGCAAACTGTCTCCAAACTTCCTTAATGTTCAGAGATTTAAATGAGTTTCCCTTTTTTTTTTTTAAGCACTTTCTAACATCATCTCTCCATTTTATTAATTAAAGAGGCATATAGATTTTGAAAGGAAAACACAGGTTTTTCCATGGCTTCTATTTTGTCTTATGTATGAAACAATACAAGTTCTAGATGTTTGCTAAATATTGCTTCACTTATTTTGCTATTGCTAAAGCCAGAGAAGGAAGTTTTACAAGTCTCCCCCACAAATAAGTTTATCTCTGTAAATTTCAGTTTTTTTCTTCTGCAAAAGGGGAGTAAAATAGTACTAACATATAGGGTCAATGTATGAGTAGGAGGACAAAATGCATGTATATCATAGGACTGAGCATATCCTTAGCCACTCAATAACTCTCATGCTATGTTGACATGTTTTCATAAAATTTGTAAGTATATGTGATCATTTTTGTTCTTTTTCCCAGGTACAACAAAAATTTAGAAGAAGCTAAAAGAATTGGAATAAAGAAAGCCATTACAGCCAATATTTCTATAGGTGCTGCTTTCCTACTGATCTATGCATCTTATGCTCTGGCCTTCTGGTATGGGACCACATTGGTCCTCTCAGAGGAATATAGTATTGGACAAGTACTCACTGTAAGTGATTTATATTAAGAAATGAACCATTATTTTAAAATGACAATGAAATCCAGTAATACTGACTTGACTTTAGAAGAATGTATTTTGAACAACTATTGAATACTACAGACACATGCACTACTAGGTTAAAAAGTGGAAAAAAATTAGGTGCATCTGACAACGAGTTTTGTTGTCGTTTTTGCAGATACCTTTCCCAATTTCTCCTGTGGCCTAAATAATACTAACATTAGCAATCTCAATAGCATGAACTTTTATTTGTTGAGATTATTTGTGTCAAACTTGATGCTAAACACTTCACTTTTATTTTCTGATTTACAATTCACAAAAATGGCAAAATACACAGTTTGACTTCTTTTCAAATTATTTCGAATGGCAGCTAATCCACCTCACAAATTATAGAAGTATAAATTTTTCCTCTTCCTAGAAGATTGTTTGGAAGTTTTCTGCATTATAGACCTTTGTGCAAGTGCACAGTCTTGCCATTTGATTTTATCCTTTTTTATTTTGAAGACAATGGAATAATTTGCAAGCCAAACTCAATTCGTGACTAGATCTAGTAAAATACACACTGTTAAAAGAGTCACTTAGTTCCTTTTTCATAGGCCAAACACAAGTAAGTTGAGGCAATGAGAGATGATATTTTGTGAAATTCCTTAAAACAATTCCCTTTTTCAGGAGCCAGATTTGTAATATGGATGCAATAATCACCTCTTTTGTTTTTTTAAATTTGCTATATCCAACATTACTCAGTCAGGAATGGCTTTTCCCATAAAGCTTTTTTGAGTATAGTGATGCTATTGGTGAGCCTTAGTTGTTTTAAGAGATGTATTCTGTTTAACTGTGATTGAGATAAGCAGTTTCAATCCACTATTTACTGGGCATAAATATACCTCACAAACTGAAGGCATCCAGAATAGGGAGTGTGGGGTTTAATATTGGACCAGCTTGGTTCAAATGGCAGCTGTGTCACTTATTAGCTGTATGATTTAGGGCAGCCAGCTAAACTTTTCAAGCCTCTGATACCTTTTCTCTCACGTCTCGTGATAGGAATGAGCTTTAACTTTCAGTGTTGTTTTGAGGACTGATTGAGATAATGAATATAAAGCCACCTAGCAAAGTTCCTTCTGTGTAAATTACTAAACGGTGTAATTCCATGTGATTTAGAAAAAATAAATAATAACATTAATTCTCTTCAACCCCAAAGAGAAACAAAGCTAAATCTTTACCAATAAGAAACCGATTTGCATAAAACAAAAAAAACAAAAGACCTAAAGAGAACATGGCCTGTGGCAAAAAAGGCTTAACCTGATAAAGGATCAATGCCTTAGGTGTGTGTGCTTTATAATTTACAAAAAATGTTCATATACCCTGTTTTATCATGATACAACATCTCTATGATTGCTGGATAGGAGGAACGGATAGAACCTTGCCTATTATTCAAATGAAGAAATTGAAGCCAAAGATTCTAAGATTCTAAGCCTAACAACATCTAGCTAGTTAGTACTAATTTAGGATTTAGAACTAGGTCTTCCGATTTCTCTGCTAGTGTTTATTTCCACTTTACTCTGCTGATGGTCTAAATTAAAAAATCTCAGACATTGAAGAAATGTAAAAATATCCTATTATAATATTCTGGCCCTATAAAATTTAAATCGTTGTTTTATTGAGCAAGTAAGACTAATTCTGCATTCTAAATGGAAAAGTATTTAAAGTTCTAAAATATTTTTAGTATGGGCAACATAGTGAGATCCCATCTCTGTAATTCTTTAATTTTTTTAAATTAGCCAAGTATGCTGGCACCTGTCTGTAGTCGCAGCTTCTTCAGAGACTAAGGTGGGAAGATCATCTGAGCCCACGAGGTTGAAGTTGCAGTGAGCCAGGATTGCACCACTGCACTCCAGGCTGGGCCACAAAGCAAGACCTTGTCTTAAACTTTTTAAAATGTTATGCTATTTTGAATTGACAAACCATAATTGTATTACACTTAGGGAGTACAGTGTGATGTTTATGTATACACACACACACGCACACACACGCACACACACACAAAATGTGGAGTGATCAGATCAAGCTAACATATCCATCACCTTACTTGACACTTTTTGAGGTGACACATTTGAAATTTACTCTTGGCTGGGTGGGGTGGCCCATGCCTATAATCCTAGGACTTTTGGAGGCTGAGGCAGGAGGATTGCTTGAGGCCAGGAAACCAGCCTGGGACACATAGCAAGATCCTATCTCTGCAAAAAATTTAAAATTTGGGTGTGATGGTGCATGCTTGTAGTTCAAGCTACTTTGGAAACTAAAGCAGGAGGATTGCTTGAGCTCAGGAGGTAGAGGTTATAATGAGCTATGATTGCACCACTGCATCATAGTGACAGAATCATCCTCCTCCTGGGCGACTGAATGAGACCCTGTCTCTTAAAAAAGAAAAAAAAATGAAAAAAGGAATTAAATGTGCTGTTAGTTACAAACTTTTAGAATATTTTTAACACCCAGTACTTATATGTTGCCTTGCCATTTTAAATTTTTTTTTTTTTTTTTTTTTTTTTTTTTTTTTTTTTTTTTAAGACTGGTCAAGTGAAGCAGTGGGAGTGGAGAAGGAACAAAGAAATCTGTAACTGGTTGTGATCAATTAGTTGTCAACACCACTGCACTCGGACCAACCTGCCATTTTAAATTTTAATTAACTATGTTAGAAAGAGACAGAAGAAGTATGAAAAATCTTTTGCTGTCACTATCTGAGTAACCTGATGTTTTTTCTTCACATTCCTCAGGTATTCTTTGCTGTATTAATTGGGGCTTTTGGTGTTGGACAGACATCTCCAAGCATTGAAGCATTTGCAAATGCAAGAGGAGCAGCATATGAAATCTTCAAGATAATTGATAATGTAAGTCTGAGTTGGTCACTTTCCCATCTATCTAAAAGATTGTCCAGTTAAGAGTCAATTTGTTTGTCTCTTTATCCAGCTGTCCACAAAATATCATTAAAAGTAGTTATTGTAACCTAATATTGTGTTGAAATTTGACTCTGTTTAGAAGCCAAGCATTGACAGCTATTCGAAGGATGGGCACAAACCAGATAATATTAAGGGAAATCTGGAATTCAGAAATGTTCACTTCAGTTACCCATCTCGAAAAGAAGTTAAGGTACAGTGATCAATGATCAATCAACAATTAATCTACTGAATGAAGAGTTTCTGATATTTTCTGTAGAGATTATGAAAAAAATGCGTGTGTATTTAAACCTAGTATTGAACGGTCAGTTCCTATACCCTGTGTCTGTGAATTGCCTTAAAGTTTTTTTCTCACTTGTCCTGGTAGATCTTGAAGGGCCTCAACCTGAAGGTGCAGAGTGGGCAGACGGTAGCCCTGGTTGGAAACAGTGGCTGTGGGAAGAGCACAACAGTCCAGCTGATACAGAGGCTCTATGACCCCACAGAAGGCATGGTGAGATGACCCGTGCTGAGATAGACGCTGTGGCGATCAGCAGTCACATTGCACATCTTTCTGGTATTGCCCTTTCAACTACAAATGTATGAAAGTCACACTTACTTTTTGTTTCAGGTCAGTGTTGATGGACAGGATATTAGGACCATAAATGTAAGGTTTCTACGGGAAATCATTGGTGTGGTGAGTCAGGAACCTGTGTTGTTTGCCACCACGATCGCTGAAAACATTCGCTATGGCCGTGAAAATGTCACCATGGATGAGATTGAGAAAGCTGTCAGGGAAGCCAATGCCTATGACTTTATCATGAAACTGCCTCATGTAAGTTGTACTTGACCTTTGCCTTTCTAGAGGTGCAAAGAATCAAATGCAGGCCTACTACATAGGAAGTCAGGAAACTACTATAAATCAGAGGAAGGGAAATCCCAAGAAGAAAGATTACTTCAGATTTGAAAGCTCGAGCAGTATCAACTGGTCATAGACAAATTTTTAAAAACTGGGGTTGGTTATTGTGCTAACTAAGATTTGAAGAACTGGATTTGTATTGCCTGTGAGACTTGGGTTGTGTATAGGATTCCTTACCGATTTAAAATATGAGCTGAGATAGCTTGTCCTTGTGCTAAATCATTCTGGGTTTTCTGTGGTAGAAATTTGACACCCTGGTTGGAGAGAGAGGGGCCCAGCTGAGTGGTGGACAGAAGCAGAGGATCGCCATTGCACGTGCCCTGGTTCGCAACCCCAAGATCCTCCTGCTGGACGAGGCCACATCAGCCTTGGACACGGAAAGTG
>CAUYQU010031539.1:0-12060 GCA_963574635.1 Cheracebus regulus
ACATACACATATAAATGTATGTATCCCTGGAACAGATGAGAGACCCTTGAAATATTCAGAGACCCCTGACATAAAGCTACACTTCTACAACCAATTTATTTTTGACAAACTCAACAGAAATAAATGAATTGGAATTAACTCCTTATTCAATAAATGGTGTTGAGAAAAGTGATTAGTTACATGCAGAAGAAGAAAACTGGACTCCTACTTCTTACCATATAAAACACATGACTGAAGATATATTAAGAACTTAACTAAAACTTCAAGCTATAAAAATCCTAGATGAACACCTAGAAATTATTCTAGATACTGGCCTCTAAAGAAAATTTATGACTAACATTTTAAAAGTGAGTGCAACACAAAAACCAAAAATTGCCATCTAATTAAAGAGCTTCTACACAGCAAAAGAAACTATTAACCAAGTAAACAGACAACCTGCAATATAAAATTAAATATTTCTAAACTGCATATAAAAAGGATTAATATACAGAATTTATGAGAAAGTTAATAAGAAAATAGCATACAAATGAAATAGGCACTTTCAAAGGAAGATGCAAGAGCTGTCAATAAACATGCAAAAAATTGCTCAACATTTATAATCATCAGAGTGATGTACCTAAAAATGACAATGTGATACCATTATACACAATTAGAATTGCTATTAAAAAAGTGAACAAATAACATGTTGAGGTTTTGAAGGAAAGAACATTTTTATACACTGTTGGTGAGAATGTGGAAAGCAATTTGGAGATTTCTCAAATAACTAAAAATAAAATTGTGTTTGACCCATCAACCTCTTCAATGAGTATATACCCAAAGGAGAATAAATTATTTTCCCAAAAAGACACTTAACAAACACATGTTTATTGCAGCACTATTCACAAAAGCAAAGATATATAATTAAACTAGATACTTATGAATCTTAGATTGAATAAGAATAATGAGATATTTATATACAATGCATTACTATGCAGCCAGAGAAAAGAATAAAGTAATTATTTTTGCAGCCACATGTATACAGAAGGCTATTATCCTAAGCGAAGGCAAAATGTGGGAGCTGTCACTTATATGTGGGAGCTGAACATTGGGTGCAGATGGAAACAAGAAAACAATAAGCACTGAGACTTTTAAAGACAAGAAAAAAAGGACAAGTATTGAGAAACTATTAGACATAATGTATACTACGTGGGCAATGGCATTATTAAGCACCCAAACCTCAACATCACACAATATACCTGTGTTACAAATCTGCTCACGTATCTTTTGAATTTAAAATAAAAATAATAAAATGCTTTGTGGTATAATGACATGTTACATTTCTTCAGTTCTGGGCCAATAGTTGTAATTAGGGGTGAAAGTCAATTATTCACTCTTTAGGCCATAGGAATGAATGTTTGGTTACCAGGTCTCTTTGTATTCTAAAAGCTGGTATCTCTAAAAGCTCTTGGCATATAGCATAGAAGTGTTTTATTTCTAAGTATGCAGCTAAAATAAATGACTCTACATTTTTATTTTTCATTTATCTATACAGTAGACTATAGAGTTAATTTGTAACTCTTCTCTTTTTGGAGAAAAATGGTGTGTTGTTTAATCACTTCTTAAGAATGAACCATTTTTGAAAATGTGAGGCTATGAAAATTATGCTAAATTGTTGAATTAGGAAAAGGAAAGATTTCTAAAAAATGCATAGGAGTCTTATAGCCATAGCTCAAAAATGATGAAACAGACCAAGTTATTCAAGACCACACTGCTGCAAATGCTCACTCCACAATTATTCTGATGTAAAAAAAGAACAATGGATTATAATATATTTTTAGACTCTTTTTCTGATTCAATTTCAGTGTTAGATGTTTTTCTTTATTACTTGCCATGTAGAAGTCTACTCTAATAAAAGATTTTGTGAATTTCAAGTTAATATACTCACAGATATATTCTCCCTAGAAGGGTACTGGTGTGTTTGAATCAAAATGTAGCATTTCTGGCCAGGTGCAATGGCTCATGCAGGTAATCCCAGCACTTTGGGAGGCCATGATAGGTGAATCACCTGAGTTCAAGAGTTCAGACCTGGTCAACATGATGAAACCCTATCTCTACTAAAAATACAAAATTAGCTGAGCATGCTTGTGTACACCTGTAATCTCACCTACTCGAGAGTCTGAGGCAGAAGAACGACTTGAGCCCAGGAGGCAGAGGTTGCAGGGAGTCTAGATGGCAGCACTGCACTCCAGCTTGGGTGACAAGCATGACTCCATCTCAACAACAACAAAAATCCACGCTGAGCAGCAGATGTTGGGAACCAGCCCAACCCTGTGCATGGGTGCCCTGTGTCCCAGCAATGATGAGGGAGTGAGAAAAGAAATAAAGACAAAGACGCAAGAATGGAATTTGCTGGGTTATTCAAGTTGGCATTGAGCTCTCGGCTCCAAGTGCTTTTACAAGGTGTATTATCTTGTTAATTTTGCAGGCTGTGAGGAGAGGGTTTGCAGAGGAAGATAGCCAGAGGAGGAGCATGTGTCTGTAGCATTCAATAGCAAACATGGTTCTCCTAAGAAATGCTAACTACGGACACTGAGCTCTTACCACTCATTGTCTATCCAGGTGTCTTGTCAAGAGAGGTGCCAGCAGATAAGGTGACATAAGGTCTGACCACACACAATGCATCAAGGGGCTTTTATCTCCCAAGGATTGTGGACACTGAGGAATTGGAATTGCTCCATATTCTGAGAACATAGGCAGAGTCGGTGGCATTCCAGTGATCTCTGCCCTGCAAGGCTTTCTGGCCTTACCAGCTCCCATCTGTGAAGAACCTTCTGAATCTTGTGATCAGAGGTTGCATTAGTTCCCAGAGTCTTTTGCATAAGCTCCCTTTATGAGATCCTCATGTAAACTCTATGTTGGGAAGAGTTGTGGGACCAAAGCAGTTTTTTCTGCTCTGCAGCCACGCTGCAGCATTCCGCGGTTCTAGGGCACTCTCAGATGGTCTTTCCCATAGGTCTACTGTTATCGCTTGATCTCTCCTTTTATCTTATTGCACCACAGTTTGGATATGATCCATGCCACGAATCTCAGTGTATAAATAGCCATAAATCTCAGTGTAAAAAAAGCAAGCTTATAATCATTAAACTATAAGTTAACACAGATCTGGCCCTGGCCATCTCTTCCCACACATGCAATGCACCCCCTTGTGTGAGGGTTGCTCTCCTGGCCCTGGTTACCAGCTGGCTTCCCTGGTGCCTATTGCTTCTGCACTTGCAGGGGTAACGGTGACAAAGAAATGAGATAAAATATATAAGGACCCCAAAAAAATGGAGGTCACGGCACCAGTTCAGGTTGCTTGGGGCTATGGATGATGAAAAGCTGTGACGGCTTCTGTGGAAAATCACAGTACACAGCAGAGAAAATAGTGAAGGCATATGGGAGAGAAGAAAATTACAGGCACACAAAAAGAAATGTCAACATGCTTCCAAAGGAAAGCTGCTTAATGTGATGCAAAAAAACAAGACTTTAGGACCAGGTTGTGGTGGGCGGCCTAGGTGTGCTGGTGGGTTAGGTCACCTTGGTGATGCGGTTCACAGCTGACAGCACTCTCCCAGTCCAAAAAGGTTGTTTTTACTTCTCTAGTTTCTAGAGCACAGGCGACCCAAGGGCAACTCTGCAGGTCAGTTCAAAATGGGAGAAATGCAGGAAGAAAGGATGAAAGTGAGGGTCTCTCCCAGTGTCCTCCTGCCCCCAGCCAACTGTGGACCTCTCTCATTGGTGCCCTGAAATGCTTAGCAGTACCTGTGGCCCTCCTTTCATCTGTCTCAGCCCACCCTGTCCCCTTCTATTTTCTGTCTTTACTTGTCGTTGACTCTGGAAAGTTTTTTGAACCTTTTTGAGTCTATGTCCTCATTATCTACCTTGTGAGGTTGTAAAACTTTGTAAATAGGTTTGGCAGCCATGAGAAAGTCAGTGCTCTTTGTTTTCTCTTTACTACAAAAATGGCTCCAAGGCTGGGCATGGTGGCTCATGCCTGTAACCCCAGCACTTAGGGAGGCCAAGGTAGGAGGATTGCTTGAGGCTAGGAGTTCAAGAGCAAGCTTGGCAACCTAGGGAAAACTCATCTCTGCTAAAGTTCTTTTAAAAGTTAGCCAGGTATGAGTGGCATGTGCTTATAGCCCAAGCTACTCAGGGGGCTGAGCTGGGAGGATTACTTGAGCCTTGGATGTAGAGGCTGCAGTAAGTCATAATTGCACCACTGGACATCAGCTTGAGTGACACAGTGAGACCGTGTCTCAAAAATAGAAAAAAGGAAAAATCATAAAAAGGCTCAGATCTAAGGGGCTCCCCTAGAGCAGCCAGGACTCATTTGAAATCAGCAGCATTATTTAAATACTACTCACAATTTGCTAAATTGTGAGTAGCATTTTAACATGCTTGTTCTCAGAAGCAGGTGAAACAGAGACCCCTCTAATTTTTTTACACTAGTAGCTCATCCACCCCCCATATTTCACAGGGATAAATGAAGGAAAGTTGTATTAAACTGTCACACAATCAAAATGCGTGGTTATGGAAGCCACAAAACAGGTGGAGGTGTGGGCAGGAGCAGATTGCACTGAGCTCAAGCCAGTGGGAGCTGAGCTTGGAGCCTCACCTGAGACCTGGGGACCACTAACAGTTCTCTCCCTGACAGCAGGGGTTTGATGCAACCAACTCTTGAGGCTGTGGGAGGATGGAACAGATCTTTAGGTGTACTCGCTCTTAAACTTACAGAGAAGCAAAGCCTCTTGATGGTGGATTGGACTGTACAGCAAACAGCAAGGTTCAGCCTGTCCCAGCCCTAAGCTACGAGATCAGGCAGAGTAGAAATTGTTTTCTGTATATCCTCAGAAGCTCCTTGAGGTCTTGAAGAGTGGGAAGGTGAGAAGGGAAGGTGTGGCTATCCTACCCAGTTGTACAGAGAGAAACACACACCAAAGACAGAGATGGATTCATAACTATTATTCCCAAATATATCTATATGTGCTGTATCTGTGTGTATACATATAGAAATATATATTTCTAGAGGAAAATAAACTCAAATACTGTGCATTTATATGTAGGTATAACATTAAGCCTGAATTCCCCTTTCTTCTTTACATTTCCTTTTACATTGAATGTATATCTTGTGTACAATAGAGTTAAAACAATAAGGCTGTTTTTATTTGAAAATCAAGGCAGCATTATCATCCATGTATATTCAGGACTATAGCAGTGGGCTGGGACTCCTGCTCCAGACTTAGGAAGGTGGACTGAAGATGCCCCTCTCTCAGAAACCAGAAGCAGAAGCTGGGACTTCCCACTCCTTCCTCCTGTTGGGAGAAGCAGCAAAGGAGAAAGGACTTACAGAGTGCCTACATAAACTCTTATGAATAATATATAAACTGGGAACAACAAACTGTGGCACACTGTTGGAGGCCTCTGGGGAGACGAACTTCTTCATGCCTCATGTTTTGGTGCAGGATGATCTGGGATCTGTTACCATAAACATTGTGCTCAAGGATGTAAAACCCCTTCATAGCACTATGATGCAGCCAGACTTGTAAGCTCCTTGTAAGGCCCAGGTTCCACCAGCTGCACACAGATAAAAGTTAAAGATGAGCACATGCTCTTGTTTGGTGAAACTCTCAAACCACCTCTGTTATTATTCTTTAGAATGACACACCAGTTCCAGCTCACTGATTCACTTCTGGCTCGCTGATTCACTCCACCATCACACCACCCTCTCCCCAACAGCACTCCACCCCTACACTACAGATCAAAGTGATTGTAATCAATAAATAGCATGGATGATCAAATCTTGGGGCCTTTACTGTCTCCTCCACTAATGAGCGATGGCTCCCTGGGGGCTATCACTTTTGCTCTTAATCTTTTTCTATTCCTTTGTCACCACTGAACTTGGGGTACCCAGGGGTGTGATGTGGGGCTGGTTCTCTTCACCTCCCATCCTCAATTTTTCTTCACTACCTGTGACCCTCACTGTGCAGGACCTTGCATTAGACACAGGTGGAAAAGTGAGCCCCAAAGAGGCATCTTCCTGCACAGAGGGAATCAAAAATGAGGGGGAACATGGGAGCACCCTTAAAAATAGCAACACACTCTATCTGCCTCTTTGGCCCCGGCGCTCCATGTCCCCAATGTCAGTCACCTGGGATTGTGAGGGGCCCAGCTGGCCTGTTCAAAGTGCTTCTGGGAAGGTGGACAGGATGCTGGTCATCAACAGGCACCTCTGGGACCAGACCTAAGGGCAGCAGAAACACTGAATGAGGAGGGGCTTGTGTGGTTTGAGACATGGGAGGAAAGTAGAAGTGAGTGGGTGGATAGTCCCATCACTGGGTTAGCCAGTGAATGCAAAATGTCTTTCTAATGAAGAGAAGGCCTGTAGCCCACTTCAGCTCTGGAAGTATTCTGAAAAAGCAAGGGCCAAAAAACCTTGGAAAACTAGACTCAGGTTCCTGCTCACAGGACCTCAGCTGCTTTCTCCAAGGGATTCAGAGACGTATTATGGGCCCAGAGTTGGCTCAGGTGTCCACTGTCCTGGTGAGAGCTCTTTTTCCACAGCTGATACCTCCCAAAGCTCACCTCACCATGTGCCTCTTCCTGCAGTCTGACATCCTAGAAAGAGAAGATGTTGGCTTGGGGTCCTTTCTGGTGAACAAGAGGATGGATCCACTGGAGAGAGAAAAAGGAGAAGAGAAGCAGATCAGCAGGGAACAAGAAATGAGACCAGGTACTTTCTCCTCCCAGCCTCCATTTTGGGGGTGTTGAGGGAGGGAGGTTAGCCAACATGACCTCTGAGGTTTCCGTCTCACTTGACCCGGCTGACAGCTGAGTGACAGGCTTACTCTGGGAATACGTCCAGATGTCAGTTCCTGATGCATCCAGCAAACTGAAGTTCAAATATTTTCACCCTTCCACTTGCCCAGCCTGATGCATCCTACTGAGAGCTGGGTATCAGGCTATGGAACAAGAGGAGTCAGGCAGCCTGCTGGCCTCTGCCTCCCAAGTCCAGGTTGCTCTGCCACTCATTCTTGGTCTTGGACTGTCCTGATCAGGTCACTGTTCCCCTACACTGCCATGTGCATGGAAGGCAAGGGTAAGAGATTCATTTTCTCACTGGAAAATACTGAGTAAAATTTCCTTAGGGCCCCCTTCCCCATTTCACATGCTGGCTGGGAGGACAAAACTTTCTGGTAGAAATAGGTAAATCTCAGTGGAATATCAAATACAGCCAGGTCAAAGGGCCCAAGGAAACCAGAGGAAGAGACAGCATTGGGCTCTCCTTACTCACCCCTGTTCTCTGCTGACTCTCCCCAAGTTGGGGTCCCATTAGCTACCTAAGAGCAAGCCACACACCAGCACAGGGTGAATGGCTCTGCAGCATGGACAGTCAAGACTCCCAGACAACTGGCAGGTTGCCAGACAACCTCCCTGGCAACTGTACATTCTACTCTCCTCAGCTGGAGAGCAAAGCTGATTACAACCAAAGAGAAACAGATTAATAATATTCTGGCTCATAAAGTCAAGCTGCCCTTCACTCTTCTTGGCAGCACCATTGTTCCTGGCTAACCACTGAATCTCTGCCAGGAGAGGTTGGAGGGAGACAAGGAGATCCACCTGAGCATAAAGGGCTGGCCCAGCTCCTAGGGGACTTCGTCCCAGCCAATGCATTTATGGAAACCAAGCTTTGGGGGAGGCTCCCCAAAGAGATCCAGCATGGTGTTGAGGTCTCTAGTAGGAAGGGCCAGAGCGTGGAGCATTCTCCATGATGGAGGGGCCCAGGTGCGCATAGCTTTCAATGACAGTGGCTGAGAAATGAGAAAATTGGCAGGTGAAGAAGGCCCTTTTTCTCTTAGGGGTGCTGGACCCAAATGAAAGCTGGGTCTCAAGCAGAATTCCTTTCTCAGGCAGGGCAGAAAAGACTGGTGTTAGCACTTGGTGACCCACTTTGTGACCAGATGACTGTGACTCTAAAGGGCATGGTCTCCTCCTCTTCTTCTTCAGCAGGCTTTGAGATGTCTTGGCCATGGTGCAGTCAGGCCCAGGTGGGATCCCCAGAGTGTACATGAAACCACTCATCACTCTACCATGATACAGCTCACATGGCCAGAGTATCCCGGAGACTCTGGGCAGAGAGGAGGGTGCTGAGGAGAGATCAGGGGTGGCCAGAGAAAGGAGAATTTTTAGAACTTGGAGAGCCAGACACTGGAGACATAATGTAGCCCCTACTTCCTCAGGTCTCCTGGGGACTTTCTGTGTACAGAAGCTCATGGTCTCAGAGATTTAGTCTTCTACTGTAGCACAGCCCAGCAACTGAGACCCCTGGACATCTCTCAGCCCCAGCTGGGCCTTGGAGACAGCAGCCATAGGCAGGGCAGAGAAGGGGTGAGACTCACTTGACTCTGAACACAGCTCCTGAGCCAGAGGTGCTGCCCTCGCCAGGCCAGAAGACCTGGAGGCCTCCGACTCAGGCCCAATTTTTACCTCTTGCTTTAGCTGCTACATGATCTCAAATTCTGTGATCACACTGGGGATCAGAAGGTTGGCTTCTTGGAGCAGGGAGTACTGTTAGTAAGCCAGGCACAGAACCTGCAGGGCTAACATGGAACAGAAGAAAAAAAAAAATACCCCTCCTCAGACCAAGTCTGACCAGAAGGTGCCATGTTGCGACCTGTCTTTGTTACTCCAGGTGTGGTTGAGGAACCTCAACTGGTCCCGTCATTCCCTCTTGCCTTACCCCAGATTGGCAGCCAGCCTCAGCACCCTCCTAGTCATGGCTCCTGCTCTGCCAAACACTTGAAAGCCAAGGCTGGCCATGATGGCTGCAGGTAATTGTGGGAGGTGTCACCCACTAAACACCCCCCATGACAAAGACAGTGAGTAATCTAGGAAGTAGGAAAAGGGCACCAAGTGGCCTTGGACTCATAAGGTCTGAGATTTCTCTCAGATCTGTCACTGGCTAGTGCTGTAATTATAAGTTTATCTACCCTCAGGCAGTGCAAGGGAGCAGTTAAGAACCCAGCTCAAGTCAGACTGCCAGCTTCCTGCTCAGATACTTCCTCCGTCATCTCCCAGATGTGTCATCCTGGATGCACTGGTTAACTTCAGTCTCCATGACCTTAAAATGGCAATAACAAATGCATCCGCCTCTTAGGGATATTATTGAAATGTAGGATTATTATTTTACATACAAAATGCTTAAAGAATATCTGGCACAAAATAAGTATTATACATTAAGCTAAATATTGTTGCCCTTTCCAGGGTCAAGTGATTCTTATGTCTTGGCCTCCAAATTATCTGGAATTATAGGTGTGCACCGCCATGCCTGGCTCATTTTTGTATTTTTACTTGAGATGGGGGGTTCCCCATGTTGGCCTGGCTGGTCTCCAACTGGGCTCAAGCAATCCTTCTGCCTCAGCCTCCTAAAGTGCTGGGATACAGGAATTGAGCCACCGTGCCTGGTCGCAGTTCACTAAAAGTATTTACTCGGTCCACATCACCCGCCTGCGGGCGCAGGGATACGGGGTGCGGTCCAGGCTGGCGGGTCATAGGCAGCAAGGACTTTAGTCATCCACGTGAGGGTCCAGCGGCTGGGGGTTATTTCAGTGCACGGGGAAGGTAGAGGGGGGACTGCGGCAGAGCGAGGGGTTAAGCGGCCTCCTCTGTACTGGGGTGAGAGCCTAGAACAGGCGGCAGGGCTCCCCCACCCCCAAACCCCAACCCCAATCCCCGCGCTCTCTGCAGTGGGACGGGAAAAGCCCGTCCCACGCTCCGGGGAGTTAGTCACCTTCCACTGGGACCCTCAGACGAGTGAGCGAACACGAAGTCCAGTCCTGGCATCCAAGCCGCCATCGACCTCACAGCAGGGGCTGCCGGGGGGACAGCGTGTGTACTGACCGGGCAGCCCTTGGACACAATAAAAGTGAAGATGCAGACGTTTCCTGACCTGTACAAGGGCTTCACCGACTGCTTCCTGAAGACGTACACCCATGTAGGTCTCCGGGGCTTCTACAGGGGCACCGGCCCGGCATTGATGGCCTATGTCGCTGAAAACTCCGTCCTCTTCATGTGCTACGAGTTCTGCCAGCAGTTTGTTAGGAAAATGGCTGAACTGGACCAGCAGGCAAAGCTGAGTGATCTACAGACTGTGGCCGCAGGGTCCTTTGCCTCTGCATTTGCCGCCTTGACTGAGCTTGTGAAGTGCCCGCTACAGACCATGAATGAAATGGAGATGTCAGGGAAGGTAGCAAAAAGCCATAACACAATTTGGTCTGTCGTGAAGAGCATCCTTAAAAAGGATGGCCCCTTGGGCTTCTACCACGGACTCTCCAGTACTCTCCTTCAAGAACTACCGGGTCACTTTTCTTTGGTGGCTATGAACTGAGCCGATCGTTTTTTGCATCAGGGAGATCAAAAGATGAACTAGGCCCTGTCCATTCGATGTTAAGTGGTGGAGTTGCTGGAATTTCTCTCTGGCTTGTCGTGTTCCCAGTGGATTGTGTTAAATCCAGAATTCAAGTTCTTTCTATGTATGGAAAACAGGCAGGATTTATAGGTACCCTCTTAAGTGTTGTGAGAAAGGAAGGAATAGCAGCCTTATATTCTGGACTGAAAGCAGCTGTGATTCGAGCAGTCCCTGCAAATGGAGCGCTGTTTGTGGTCTTTGAAGACAGCAGGAAGATGATGATGAGCCGGTTGGAAGCATACTGAAGTGCCTTGGTGAACCCGGATCCGAGTCCATGAGTCTGAGGACTACATCACAGGGTTCAACAGGGTACAAGACCGATGCGAATTTTGACTTCATAGGAATTTTGGTTTTATCTTCCCTTCTTCTACCCTAAACCTTAACTTTACGGAAGGGCCTCTATTTTACATCATATAATTTCTGCCCATAATTGTACTGAAATAGAAAAGTTGCTGCTCTTACATTTGCTGGGATGTACAGGGTGGACTGCTTGGTCCTATGTACCTAATCTGAACACCTAAGTATCATTCTGTCAGGGCCTTTGCATAAACCTGTTTGTGTGTACATGCAGTTTGGATGATAATATGTTGTGAGTGAAACAATTTGGTTCTATGTATAATCTCAAATATCACCCCCAAAAACCCAGAATTGATGATATTTTGTGAAATAGGTATGAATGATTGCATAGGATCTCTCTTTGTTTTTTTGGAGACAGAGTCTCACTCTGTCACCCAGGCTGGTGTGCTGTGAGGAGCCATATCTTGGCTCACTGCAATCTCTGCCTCCCCAGTTGAAGCAATTCTTCCACCTCAGCCTCTTCAATAGCTGGGACTACAGGCACCCACCACCATGCCCGGCCATATTTTTGTATTTTTAGTAGAGATGGGGTTTCACCATGTTGGCCAGACTGGTCTTGAACTCCTGACTTCAAGTGATCTGCGAGTCTTGGCCTCCCAAAGTGCTGGAATTACAGGCATGGGCCACCACACCTGGCCAGGATCTCTTTTAAAGTCTGCTTAACATGTGCACTACATTAGGCAGTTAAAGTTTTGAAAAGTCTTCATGTGGTAGTTGAAAACCAAAATACTTTGTATTTTTAAGAGGAGAAGGTGCCTGCACACAGGTGTGGCTTTGACATTCTTGAGTTAGTTTCAGAGTAAGCATTGTGTATTTTCCCATGAAGCAATACCCTTAAAATAGTGCTATCCATTTTCAAAGTGAGATTATATTCTGCATCCTGACTATATGGTTAGGGGTGGTCTAGAGTATAATCAGGCCTTGGGGAATCAGCACAGCCTTCCTGCACCAGCTTCCTTTCTCCCCCTCAAAGGAGCTGGAGCTGTGCAGCTATGCTTTGATGAAGACCCATGTGGCTGATAACAGTTCTTAGCTTCCAGTCTCTGGGTGCTGGCCTGGGTAGGATTCTAGGGTGCTGTATTGGCCCATTTAGGGATTGTCAATGCAGTTTGGATGACGCACTGCCTCCATCAGCTGGAAACCCTACTGGGGAACAGAAGTGCCAAAGGTAGTAGAAGCTTTTGTTCCCTGTTTGCTAACAACACTTGTGAGTAAAAGTC
>CAUYQU010031540.1:0-52328 GCA_963574635.1 Cheracebus regulus
TAAAGGGATTAAATGCCCCAATCAAAACATACAGTTAGACAAACTTGAATAAAAAGTTAAAACCCATCGGTACACTGTATTCAGACCTTTCTTATAGGCAAGGACACACAGACTTAACATAATGGGATGGAGTTAGATCTACCAACCTAATGGAAAGATAGAAAAACAAAACAAAACAAAAAAAAACCAGATTTGAACTCACACCTGAAACAAGCAAATTTAATAAATATTTACAGAATCTACCACCCCATATCCATAAAACATATATTTTTTCAATATTATACCTATTTTAAAAGTGATCACATAATAGGAAATAAATCACTTTTTAGTAATTGCATAAGCATTTTACAGATTTAAATGAAATCCTGATCAATAGAGCAAGATTCTTGTTCTCTCTCCCCCTTTCTCTTTCTCTTTTTCTCTTTTATTCTTCTTTCTTCCTATTCTATTTCTTTATTTAAAAAAAAAAAAAGACAAAATAAGAGGAGTGTTGGTTTAAGCCTTAAGTTTTGGGGCAGAGACACTGGCTGGAGCACTGGAGTGTGCTAATAATACATACATTTGGGTCCACAAAAGGTTCCTAGCTGCGGGGGCTATGATGGGTCTGAGGGCTTTCTGGGATGGGGGCTCGTTGGGTGATTATATTGCAGAGGCCAGAGCAGAGGCTGTGGACCAAGTATGAGAACGGCGTTTGGGTTTGTTTGTTTTTGTATATGTTTTTTGAGATAGTCTTGTTGCTCTGTTGCCCAGGCTGGAGTGCAGTGGCACAATCTCAGCTCACTGCAACCTCTGTCTCCCAGGTTCAAGCGATGCTCATGCCTCAGCCTCCTGAGTAGCAGATATTACAGGTGCACACCACCATGCCTGGCTAATTTTTGTATTTTTAGTAGAGATGAGTTTTTGTCATGTTGGCCAGTCTGGTCTCGAACTCCTGACCTCAGAGCATCTGTCCACCTCGGCCTCCCAAAGTGCTGGAATCATAAGCGTGAGCCACCACACCTGGCTGAGAATGGGGTTTTGTGGAGGTCTTAGCTTGGGTTTCTCCAAAAGCAGCTACCAAGGGAAGGACAGGAGGGAAAGTTCATTTGGACAGGATGGAGAACATTGGGAGGGGAGGAAGAGACACAGAGAAGGGAGGGCAGCCTATAGAGGGTATTGTATCAAAGCCTGAACCACTGTGGGGAACTGGTGATTCATCCACTGGGGAACTCTGGGAGTCCACATAGGCCATGCACTTCCAAGTTAGGCCAACAGACAGGTGGGGGACCATATCCTATCGGTAACGGGTTGAGGGTTGTTGGAGTCAGAAGAGGGCAGGAACTTCCTGCTTTTCAACACTTACCATGCTCATATCCAGGGCAGAACCACACGGGTGTTCTGAGACTGCCCAAAGGCTGGTCTCAAACTCCTGGACTCAAGTGATCCTCATGGCTTGGCCTCCCTAAAGTCTTGCTTGCGTCACCAGGGTGAGGGTGACAGGCTATGGACTTTGCACTCATGGTGGCTGCTACATCCTCCCCACTCAGGTACATTCATCCCAACATGACCCCTCAGCAGGCATCACAGCCACTCCCCTGCACGAGTGCCCCCAGAGATCAGACAACAACAGTTCTAGCCCAAACTGAGTTTAATTTTTTTGTTTGTTTTGAGACAGTGTCTTGATCTGTTGCCCAGGCTGGAGAGCAGTGGTGCGATCTCAGTTCACTGCAACCTCCACCTCCTGGGTTCAAGCAATTCTCCTGCCTCAGCCTCCCAAGTAGCTGGGACTATAGATGTGAGCCACCATGTCCGACTAATTTTTTTTTTTTTTTTTTGTATTTTTGGTGGAAACAGGGTTTCACCATGTTGGCCAAGCTGGTCCCAAACTCCTGATCTCAAGTGATCTGCCCACCTTGGCCTCCCAGAGTGCTAGGATCACAGGCATGAGCCACTGTACTCAGCCCAAATTGAGTTTAATAAAGAGCTTGAGTGATGCTCAGATTAGGGAGAGAGTGACCGGGAATGCTGAGGTCTGGAACGGGGCCTAGCTGAATTCTGAATCAGAGAGCAGTGGGACCTAAAGGTCCCTGATCTCAGAGGGTCCCTCCTGTTTCAGGGTGAGGATCTGAAGGATGTGGGTCCCCAGGAGGGCGAGGAGGCCATCGTAGGAGCCTTACTGAGATAGTGTCGGGATGCCCCAAGCACCACATAGGGGGGTTACATCTGGGTTTCTGGGAACAAAGAGCTGAGTTGGGGGAGAGAACCTCAAAGATCACAGTAGGGAAAGGACGAGGGGTGCAGGGTGTTTCACAGAAACAAGCAAGGGGCCTCGATTTCACAGAAATCATTAAGAGGGCTCCTTGTGGGTGGAAGAGGGGTATCACAGCATCCCAAATATTGGGGACTGTTCACCTTCCTGCAGCCATTCTGGGGTTTTAATGTAAGACCCTAATGGCAGGATATTCCACATACATTATCATGGATTTGCAACATTAGCATACGCTGGCTGTCCCGCAGGACGGTGGGGACTGGAAAATCAGTCCAGGGTCTGGGCTTGAGTCCTAAGAGGACAGGCCTGGCGGCGCCACACGGCTCCTCTTCAACAGCTGCCGGAGCTGTGGACAAAGCAAGGCAGGGAGAGCAGTCTGTCAGCTGGAAGGCGAGGTGGGGAAGGCACGCCACATGGAGGGAGGGGCTAGAGAAGAGAGGCTGAGTGGAACCCATTGGATTTAAAGGTCAGAGGTCTGGAGTCGAGATTTTGGAAGAGCCAGGTGCAGTGGCTCAGGCCTGTAATGCCAACATTTTGGGAGGCTAAGGTGGGCAAATCACCTGAGGTCAGGAGTTCGAGACCAGCCTGGCCAACATGCTGAAACCCCATCTCTACTAAAAATACGAAAATTGGCTGGGCATCGTGGTGCACAGCTGTAATCCCAGCTACTGGAGAGGCTGAGGCAGAACAACAGCTTGAACCCTGGAGGCGGAGGTCGCAGTGAGCTGAGATTGCACCACTGTACTCCAGCCTAGGCAAAACATCCTGAACCCAGGAGGTGGAGTGTGGGGATTCACTCAGTGAGCCAAGATCGACCCACTGCACTCCAGCCTGGGTGACAGAGATTTGGGAGGGAGGCTGGGCGTGATGGATCATGCCTGTGATCCCAACAATTTGGGAGGCCAAGATGGGAGGATCACTTGAGGTCAGGAGTTTGAGACCAGCCTGGGCAACATAGCGAGACCCCATCTCTTAAAAAAAAAATAGCTGGGTGCGGTGGTACCTGCCTATAGTACCAGCTACTGGGGAGGCTGAGGCAGGAGGATCCCTTTAGCCCAGGAGTTCGAGGCTGCAGTGAGCTGTCATCACACCACTGCACTCCAGCCTGGGCAACAGGGCAAGACCCTGCCTCAAAAACAAAAAATACAAATAACAGACTAAGACCAGCACAGTGGCTGACATCTGTAATCCCAACACTCTGGGAGACCGAGGTGGGTGGATCATGAGGTCAAGAGATCGAGACCAGCCTGGCCAACATGGTGAAACACTGTTTCGACTAAAAATACAAAAATTGGCTGGGTGTGGTGGCAATGCCTGTAGTCCCAGCTGGTTGGGTGGCTGAGGCAGGAGAATCGCTTGAACCCAGGAGGCAGAGGTTGCAGTGAGCCGAGATCGCACCATGCACTCCAGCCTGGCGGCAGATCGAGACTCTGTCTCAAAAAAAAAACCATAAATAAAAACATAAAAATAAAGATGTGGGAAGGAGGTCAAGGCCTGGGTCCACATACTGAGAAAGGGTCAGGAAGCAGGACTATGGCGAAGGGAAAGGGGCTGCCAGCTAGGCGTTCCCACCTGGGGGTGAAGATTGAGAGGGAATTGAAGGGAACAGGTAACAGGCCAAAAGTCACATCTGAGGTCAGGCCCCAAGGTTAGGGGCAAAGAGTAGGAAGTCACACCTGGGGATCAAAGGTCACACCTTGAGGTCAAGCAAGATTCAGGGTTGGGAGTACAGGTCACACTTTGAGGTCAGGGTTGGGGTAGAGATCAGAGGAGTCACCATTCCGGGATAAGGGATGAAACACTGAGGTCAGAGGTCACATTATAAAGTCAGGGTTAAAGTCACCTTCTGTGATTAGAAGTCATTCTCTGAAAGTGAGCATTGGGTAGAGTAGGGAGGCCAATCCCGCTAGCTCAGAGGCCTCTCTGCAGGCAGGCTCAGGGCTTACTCACCCTCTCAGGGCCCGGCCCGGGCCGCAGCAGGTGAACGGGCTGCTCATTCTCCAGGTTGCGCAGTGTGGGGTCCGCCCCAGCTGCCAACAGGTGCCGCACGATGGCCTCCTGGGCCGGCCCAGGGGGTAGGGCAGCTGCCATGTGAAGGGCTGTGTTCCCATGGGCCTGGAACAGCGAGGGGAGGGCTGATGGGGATCCGGGCTCAGCTCGCCCAGGCCTCTAAACTGCACTTCAGTTCCTGCCTTGTCCACGTCTCACACTTGTCCCTTCACATCCCAGACCTCCCCTGGCCACGGCCATGGTGCATGCATCCCTTGTCCATGGCCTACACATTCCGGGCCAATCTACATCTGCTTGGTACACATTCCCCTGCAGATCCCACACGTCGTCCCCTCCATGTCCACAGCCCACAGGACCCATAACATCCCACTGCCCCCTCTACCGTAACCCATGCAACCTGCACTTCCCAGCCCTGGCCCCCACCTTCATGTTGACAAAGGTCCGCAGGTCTCCCCGAGGCAACTGCAGCAGCAGCTGAACCAGAGTGGGATTGGCAGCCTGCACGGCCAAGTGCAGAACTGTCTTGTTGCTCTTGATCTCCTGTGGGGAGGGGAATGGCAGAGGTCAGGCCCGGCCTCACACCCGGACACCCTCCCACAGAATCCAGGAGCCTTTAGAGACCCTGGGCCTTGGCAGGGAGCGGTGGCTCACGCCTACAATCCCAGCACTTTGGGAGGCTGAAGAAGGAGGATCACTTGAGGCCAGGAGCTCGAGACCAGCCTGGACAACACAGCAAGACCTCATCTCTACAAAAAATAGAAAAATTAGCCAAGCATGGTGGTGTACACGTGTAGTCCCAGCTGCTTGGGAGGCTGAGGCAGGAGGATCATTTGAGCCTAGGAGTTCAAGGCTGCTGGGCCATGACCACGCCACTGCAGCCCAGCATGGGTAACAGAGTAACACGCTGTCTCAGAAAAAAAAAGATGCTGGTCACCGACAGTGCCTTATTCAGTTGTATGTGTTGTGCACTGCACAACACCACATCTCAAGGTGTACCATTCACACCATATACCTCCCAGAACTGTACATTTCTTATGACAATTTCCCACCAAAGCATCTGAGAAAGAGACTCCTTTTCCCCGAGTTAGCAACTGCCCTGGGTACCTACATTCCATTCAACACATTAAACTGCATCCCGTCCCACAGAGACTGTACTTTATCTAAAAGCACAGGAGTTGCCAGCATTAATCAGTGGACTAGCTAATATTACAATCCTGCACCACAATATCGAGCTGTTGCCATCATATTTGGGGGAAAATAAAAGACATTTTGGAAAATGAAACCTTTTTATGTGTCTATAAGGAGTTTGTAATGATAATGCACATTAAACATTTTATGTGCTCATAACAGGAAAACCACCTAGTTTGCTCATCAAAAAAAATGATGAAGACTAAACCAAAGTGATTTGAGGCCGGGCGCGGTGGCTCACACCTGTAATCCCAGCACTTTGGAAGCCGAGGTGGGCAGATCATGAGATCAAGAGATCGAGACCGTCCTGGCCAACATGGTGAAACTCTGTCTCTACTAAAAATACAAAAATTAGCTGTGCATGGTGGGGCATGCCTGTAGTCCCAGCTAGTCAGGAGAATGAGGCAGGAGAATCCCTTGAGCCTGTGGGGTGGAAGTTGCAACGAGCCGAGATTGCGTCACTGCACTCCAGCCTGGCCTGGTGACACAGTGACTCTGTCTCAATTAAAAAAAAAAAAAAAAAGGTGATTTGAAAAGACATAACATCATAATACGTGTGCTTATTTGGATCTTGATTTTTTTTAATGAAAAAAATTATTATTTTATAGCCAAAAGTAAATTTGACTACAGCCAGGATATTTGGTATTACAAGATAATCTTTAATTTTTCAAATTAAAAAAGAGTCATGATATTGAGGTTTAAAAAGTTCTTTTTTTTTTTGGAAGGGCAAGGGGGCTCACACCTGTAATCCCAGCACTTTAGGAGGCCAAGGCGGGTGGATCACTTGAAGTCAAGAGTTCAAGACCAGCCTGGCCAACATGGTGAAACCCTGTCTCTACGGAAAATACTAAAATTAGCTAGACATGGTGGCACATGCCTGTAATCCCAGCTACTCAGGAGACTGAGGCACAGGGATCGCCTGAACCTGGGAGGCAGAGGCTGCAGTGAGCCAAAATTGCACCACTGCACTCCAGCCTGGGCAGCAGAGTGAGACCCTGTCTCAAAAACAAACAAAAAGAGAACTTTTTTTTTTTTGAGACAAGGTCTCACTCTGCTGCCCAGGCTGGAGTGCAGTGGTGTGACCACAGCTCACTGCAGCCTCAACCTACAGGGCTCAAGTGATCCTCCCACCTTAGCCGTCCAAAGCACTGGAATTACAGGAAAAGAGTTATCTTTTATTATTATTATTATTGTTGAGAGATAGGGTCTCACTCTGCTGCCCATGCTTGAGTGCAGGGGCAAAATGATGGCTCACTGCAACCTTGACCTCCCCAGGTTCAGGTAATCCTCCCACCTCAGCTTCCTGAGTAACTGGGACACAGGCACGTGCCACCATGCCCAACTAATTTTTGTACTTTTTTTTGTAGAGATGGGTATCTCCCTATGTTGCCCAGGCTGGTCTCGAACTCCTGAGCTCAAGCAATCCGCCTACCTAGGCCTCCCAAAGTGCTTGGATTATAGGCCTGAGCCACTTCCTTTTATTATTTTTTTTAAATTTATTTGTTATTATTACTAAAAGAACAAAAATTATCAGGGTGTGATGGTGCATGACTGTAGTCCCAGCTACTTGGGAGGCTGGGGCAGGAGAATCACTTGAACCCGGGAGGTTGCAGTGAGCTGAGACTGCACCACTGCACTCCAGCCTGAGCAAGACAGCCAGACTCCATCTCAAAAAAAAAAAATTTTATTTATGCTTTTTTCAGAGAAATACTCCTTGATGTCTGGATTCTCCCAGAACCCTACCACGCAGTTAATTCTTCTTCTTCATCATTTCTCACTCAACTTAAATGTAATTTCCTCCAAACGACCTTCACTGTGAGCCCCACACGCAATATAAAGCCAATCTTTTTATTGTCTAAGAGCTCTTATTCTTCCTAGGCAGCTTGCATCCTGGTTTGTAATTATGTTCAGTTCTTTGTTTACTTATCCTCTCCTCTTTTCCATTAAATTGTAATGTCTAAAAGTACAGGAGAGTGGTCTTTTCTTATTAAAACATTATAGGTAGCTGGGCAGAGCAGCTCACGCCTATAATCCCAGCACTTGGGAGGCCAAGGCGGGGGGATCACTTGGGTCCAGGAGTTCAAGGCCAGCCTGGGCAACACAGCGAGATCCCCTCTCTACAAAAAGCAGAAAACAAGGCCCAGCATGGTGGCTCACGCCTGTAATCCCAGCACATTGGGAGGCCGAGGCGGGGGGATCACCTGAGATCAAGAGTTTGAGACCAGCCTGGCCAACATGGTAAGACCCTATCTCCACGAAAAATACAAAATTAAAATAAACAAAAAAAAAAAGGAAAAAACTAACAAAAAAAAAAGAAAAAGAAAAAGAAAAAACAGAAAAATACAAAAATTAGCCAGGCGTGGTGGTGCATGCCTGTAGTCCCAGCTACTCGGGAGGCTGAGGCAGGAGAATCACTTGAACCCAGGAGGTGGAGGTTGTGATGAGCCGAGATTGCGCCATTGTACTCCAGCCTGAGTGACAGAGTGAGATTCCGTCTGAATAAATAAATAAACGAATAAATAAACATTTTTTGTGGATGTTTAATTCTCTCAGCCAGCTTATGAAGGAGCTACTGTCACAGGAAAGGAACAGAACATAATTAAAAGCTGAGTTCTAAAGTCAGACTGCCTAGGTTCTAATCCCCTCTCTGACACTCACAAACTGTAAGATTTTTTAGGCTGGGTGCAGTGGCTCACACCTGTAATCCCAGCATTTCCCGAGGCAGAGTTGGGAGGATTGCTTGAGCTCAGGAGTTTGAGACCAGCCTGGCCAACACAGTTAGATCCCACCTCTACAAAAAAATTAGCCAGGCACGGTGGTGCATGCGTGTGATCACAGCTACTTGGGAGGCTGAGCTGGGAGGATCACTTAAGCTTACCAGGTCAGGACGGCAGTAAGCTGTGATCACGCCACTGCACTCCAGCCTAAGCAACAGAGCAAGACCCTGTCTTAAAAAGATTTTTGAGGACGGGCGGGGTGGCTCACACCTGTAATCCCAGCACTTTGGGAGGCTGAGGCAGGCGGATAACCTGAGGTTGGGAGTTCGAGACCAGCCCAACCAACATGGAGAAACCCCAACTCTACTAAAAATACAAAATTAGCAGGGCATGGTGGCACATGCCTATAATCCCAGCTAAATAGAGAAAATAGAGTATACATGTCAAGCAAGGGGTGCTTGTGAGGTTTCCGTAAGCTAACTGATGAGACTCAATGCTTGATGAATGAACAGTAAGTGCTTGATAACACACCCTAAGGTCAGTAATATCCTTCCCAGTTAACGACTAGGGGACGAGTGCGGTGGCTCACGCCTGTAGTCCCAGCACTCTGGGAGGCCAAGAAGGGAGAAACATTCGAGGTAATGAGTTTGAGATCAGCCTGGCCAACACGATGAAACTCCATCTCTACTAAAAATAAAAATTAAAAAAAAAAAAAATTAGCCAGGCGTGGTGGCACACGCCTATAGTCCCAGCTAGTCAAGAGGCTAAGGCAGGAGAATTGCTTGAACCTGGAAGGCGGAGGCTGCCGTGAGCTGAGATTGCACCACTGCACTCTAGCCTGGGCAACCGAGTGAGACCCTATCTCAAAAAAAAAAAACAAACCCAGAAAAACAAAGGAAAAAACAAAAACTCCTAAGGCACAGAGAAGTGAAGTAACATGCCCAAGGGCACACAGCAAGAAAGAGGCAAAGTCAGCATCTGTCTGGAGCTCCCAGACATCCAGGTGGCCCCATCCCATACAATCTTCCAGGAACTGACCACCCACACCCCAGCTCACCTGGCTGGTGTGATTAGCACCCATTTGCAGCAACATGTGGACACAATTCAGCCTGTCTCGGGCCTGCGTGCTCAGCACCCGGGGACAGAGGTCGGAAGGGTGCATAGCAACGTTAAGGGCCAGGATGGCTGTGTGGAGCGGGGTGAGGCCTGCAGAATGGAGACAGTGATGGACCTGCATCTGCTGCACCCACCCCGCCCAGCCACACCAGCCCTGCCCACACCCAACTTACCCTCAAAGTCTCTGGCTTCCAGGTCAACCTGGACCCCGGAGTTAAGCACAGCCTGGGAGGATGAGAAGGTGGAGTGCTGGGTAAGGGTCTCCTTTGGCCTCCTGGCCCTGGAAGCCAAAATCTGGGCAACCAGTCTACCCCCAGACAACCCCCCCACCCGCCTGCCAGCTGGGCATACCAACAGAACTCCTGGGAGCCCGTAGGTAGCAGCCACGTGCAAGACTGAACGTCCCTGATGGTCAGTGGCATTGGGCTCTGCTCCCAGGTTCAGCAGATCTTCCACAATCAGGGGCTGGTTGGCAGCAGCCGCCACCAGGAGAGGGGTCTGCAGGTCACAGGAGAGGTCAGGCTGGGCCCCTGGTTCCCGCCCGTTGGAAAACCAGGCTCCCAACCCCATCTCCCCTCAGAACCAGGAGCTTAGCCCCCATTCCTCTCTTCTCTAGGATCCAGGGGTCCAGGCCCCTGGCTCCCTCCTCCCCTGAACCCAGGAGCATTCAGGCCCCAGGCCTCACCTTGCCCTTATGCTCACGAATGTCAAGACGTCGGTACACCTGGAGCACCTCAGCTGCAGCGTACGCCGCCCAGCGCAGACCCCGAGCCGCAAACAGGTGCAGGAGGCTGAGGACAGGTAGGAGACAGCCGTGAGAACAGCCCCCGCCAAGCCAAGAGTCTGCAGACAAACCCGCCCCCTATACTCACGTGTCCCCCTCCTCATCCTGAGCCAGCAGCTGCTGTGGCCCCAAAGCCAGCATGTGAGCTCGAGCTGCCTCCAACGATGGTCCAGGGACCACAGCGGGGAACTGTGGGGGTCCTGAAGGGAGTGCAGAAACTCTCCAGGGTCCCGCCTGAGGCAGGGAAGATCCTGCATAGAGCCGGGTGTCCTGGGGGTCCTGAGGGGTGCAGGTGGTGGGAAAAGCCATCAGCTGAGAACTCCCCCACCCCAAACCACCACACTGTCACATCTGTATGCAGAGCCCCTGGGTATCCCATCTGTGCCAAGTGACCTCGGACTTTTTTTTGTGGACTCAGTTTTGCCCACCTGGAAAAGGGGATTTTTTTTTTTTTTTCCAAGACAGAGTCTCACTCTGTCACCCAGGCTGGAGTGCAGCGGTGTGATCTCCACTCACTGCAACCTCTACCTCCCAGGTTCAAGTAATTCTCCTGCCTCAGCCTTCAGAGTAGCTAGGATTATAGGCAAGTGCCACCACACCCAGCTAATTTTTGTATTTTTAGTTTCACCATGTTGGCCAGGCTGGTCCCTAACTCCCAACCTCAAGTGATCCACTTGCCTCGGCCTCCCCAAGCGCTGGGATTATAGGCATGAGCCACCACGCCCGGCCTGGAAAAGGGGACTGTAACCAAGCTCCGGACACCTAAGAATACTGCAGGAGCGCAACTGCAAATTTTTAGGGGCCCTTCAGCATCCTGTACCCACTCTGTATCTCACCTCCATGCCCTGGGGAAATGGGCACGGCTGCCCTGGGTCCGAGGGTGGGTAGAAGTCAGGAGGCAGGAAACTTTCGGCAGCAGGAGCAGGGCAAGAGTAGGGGCTGTCTGCGTAGGCAGCATGCGTGTTGGGGTCCCAGTCTGGAAAGCCCATGGGGGGACCCAGGCTGCTCACTCCGGAACCCACAGTCTCTGGGTGTGCTGGGAAGGGAGGGTGGCCTGCATGTAAAGGAGGAGCAGGGGCAGGTCTGGTTACGAGAGTTGGGGACGTCACAGCCAGGACTAGAGGGCCTGGTGTTTCCCAAGGTATTTCTGGGACACCAACAGCCCAGGACCTGGTCTCCTAGGACACTCAAAAGGCTGGAGACTGGGCCCTGGGGCTCTGTAGGACTATATGGGTAACTACTGGATGCACAGAACCTAGGAAATCAGACTGTTACTGAGTTCCAGCAAGAATGAGGGCCTACCAGCCTGGGTGACAGCCAGACCCTGTTTCTACAAAAATTTTAAAAATGAGCTGAGCGAGCTGGCATGACCTGTGGTCCCAGCTACTTGGGAGGCTGAGGCAGGAGCATCACTCAAACCCAGGAGGTTGAGGCTGCAGTGAGCCAGACAGCACCACTGCACTCCAGCGCCAGGGCAACAGAGTACGATCCTGTCTCAAAAAAAAAAAAAAAAGGGGAAGAATGAGGGCCTGACTCCTAGGTGTCCCAAAGTTCTGAGAGCTGGGATGTCTGAGTCCCTTACGGAAGGGGGATGGGGGGCCCAGGAACTGAGAGAACTTACCAGTCACGGCCTCATTCACAGATGGGGTCAGGGGCTGGGCTGGGGGAGGGAGAAATTGTCCCTGTAGAGACAAAAGCAAAAAGGAACCCTGGTGACTTTATCTGGCAGATTCCTCCGGGTCTGCCCCGGGCATTTCGGTCAGGGCCACCCGATCATCAGCTGGCAAGCCGCTGAGTCCCTGCGGACATCAGCACGGGGTCCTCCTGAGAGCTGTCGCTCCCTGGCCTCACCTGCACCCCGCCAGCGTCGGGCTGCTGCTGCTGGCGGCGCCTCTGCTCTTCCAGAAGCTTCTTCACAGTCTGCGTTGGACAGTGGCTGCGCTCGCCCCTACTCACTGTGCGGGAGAGGAGAAGCGGAAGTCATCAGGGTCCTTAAGTCAACTAAAGGCGGCGGGGGTGGGGCGGGGGGAGTGGGTTTGGGCGCCCTCTTCGCCCTCCCGCGCGGAAAAACTGGCAGTAGATGTCGCCTGACTCCTGCAAAGCCATTAGAAGATGGGGGTGGGGCGTCCGCCTCCACCGTTTCCTTTCTTTTGCTTCGCACTTTCCCTCTGACCTAACTTTCCACCAGCGTCGCGGAAAGTGGGGAAAGGGGAGGAGGGCACCCCTCTGCAGCAACCACCCCACTTCTGTAAAAAAATTCCACCCCCAGATATCCCAGTTTTGAAGCCAGCGGGTTGGTGGGGTGCGGGTGCCGGGCGTCACTCCCTAGACGCACATTCAGGTTCCCAACGTTTTTCTGCCCTAGAATCTAAACCTCTAGAAATCAGGAGTCCCCGGCACCCCTCCCCGAGGAATGTCGAGAAGTCAAAGACCCCACAAGGGGCCTGGCTCAGTGGCTCTTGCCTGTAATCCCAGCTCTTTGGGAGGCCAAGGCAGACAGAGCTCCTGAGGTCATGAGTTCGAGACCAGCCTGGACAACATGGTGAAACCCCGTCTCTACTAAAACTATAACAATTAGCCGGGCGTGCTGGCAGGCGCCTGTAATCCCAGTTACTCAGGAGGCTGAGGCAGGAGAATCACTTGAACCCAGAAGGCGGAGGTTAGGTTGCAGTGAGCGGAGATAGCGCCATTGCACTCCAGCCGGGGCGACAGAGAGAGACTCTATTCAAAAAACAAAGTCCCACCCATACAGTCTCAGGCCCCAGGAGTCTGGACCGTCAGTCCCCTCCTCTCTAGGATTTGGGAGTCCTGGGTCCCAAACTCCTTCCCACGACCCAGAAAGGCAAAACCCTCAACCTTCCGCGCCCGAGTTCCGGCAGAGGAAGGGTTAAGCGGGGACTGCGGTGGGGCGGGAGGGGGCGGCTCGGAAACAGCCCGGACGCGGCGCGCTGACGCCAAGGCGCTGGCGCAAGGGAATCTTCCATTCTCCGCTTCCCCCGTCTTTCACCCCAGGTGTCCTGCTCCGAGGCGGGGTGCGCGGCCAAGCGTGGCGCTCGTGGAATCCCCGCGAAAGGGGAATTCCTGCTCAGCCCCGCACGAGTGGCGATCCGAAAATCCAAGGGCAGGGCGGAGGCAGAGTCACCGCCAGACCCTAAGGCCAGGCTCCAGACCCTTCCCACCGAGCCCTCGCCGATTTTAAGCAGCGACGCCCCCCAGCGTCAGTCCGGGAGCCCCTCCTTCTAGGGGGATTCTCGGCTGCCAGCAATCCCCAGCACCTCCAAGGACCCAGGCAGGGGTCCAGCCTCCCAGCCCTTTCACCCTCGGGGACCCGCGATCCTGGATCCCCAGTCCCCTGCGCCCTCAGGACCCAGAAGTCCGGGATCCCAGCCGCCCCTCCGTCACGATCCAGGAGTCCGGGACCCCTCCTTCTCCAAACACCAGGGACCCTCACTCTCGGGACCCAGGACTGACGCTCCAGCTCCGTCCCTCAGGAGCTCAGGAGTCTTTCGATGTCAGCCTCTCACTTTCTTAGGAGACCGAGCGCGCCTTACCCGCACCCATTACCTCGGGGATTCCGTGGCGCGGATTGCGGGCCCCCAGGGCCGCGGCCTCGGCGCTGCGCCAGCCTCGCTGTTTCCCCCGCGGAGCCGCCGCTGGGTCCCCGATCTTGGGTCCGCTACCCGCGAGTTTTTAAACTAGGGATTCTGGCACCACCCAGCCCTGGGCAGGGCCAGCCCACAGACCTGGGAGTCCCCGAGTCGCGCTTGGGCAAACGCAGTCCTTGAGTGGGCGGGGCGGACTTGGGAGGCGGACTCCAGAGTCCCTGGAGAAGGAGGGAGCTGGGGTCCAGATCTTTGGTCTGAAGCAGCCTAGGGTGCTGGGCTCCAAGAGGAGGGGGACACTGGGGAGGGAGGGCTGGAAGGTCTTTTGTTTTGTTTTTGAGGAGTCTCTCGGTCGCCAGGCTGGAGCGCAATGGCGCTATCTCGGCTCATTGCAACCTCCGCCTCCCCGGTTCCAGCGATTCTCCGCCTCACCCTCCCTAGTTAGCTGGGCCTGCCACAACGCCGGCTACTTTTTGTATTTTTAGTAGAGATGGGGTTTCACCACGTTGGCCAGGCTGGTCTCCAACTCCTGAATGCAGGTGACCTGCCGGCCTTGGCCTCCCAAAGCGCTGGAATTACAGGATTGAGCCATAGCACCTGGCTGGGGCCTGGATTTCTGAGTCTCTGTCCAAGGGGGTTCTGAATGCTTTGTTTCCTGGGGAAGTAGGGGTAGGAGCAGGGAGACTATTACTGGGTCCTGAGGAATGGGGGTACTGGGGGGTTCGAGTCCCAGAGGGAGGGCCTGTGGGTAAGGGTATAGGGTGTGGCTCAACTTCTCCCTCTCCCCCACATCACCCTTTTCAGAGGTCTGGTTTCATTTACTCACCCATCATTTAACATAATTGATTGCAGCAGAGGAGGCTTTTGCTGCCTGTTGGGAACTAAGCAGGCAGGAATCCCCAGCCCTGGAGCTGACATTCCAGGAGGAGGCCACCCTCAGTTTCACTTGGTGACCTTTCACAGCACTGACCACGTGGGCCCTATTCCTCCCCTGCTTGCTTTTCTTTCTTTCTTTCTTTCCTTTTTCTTTCTTTCTTTTTCTTTCTTTTCTTTCTTTCCTTCCTTCTCTCTCTCTCTTTCTCTCTCTTTCTTTCTTGACAAGGTCTCACTTTGTCACCCAGGCTGGAGTGCAGTGGCGACATCTCAGGTCTCTTCAGCCTCCACCTGCCTCAGTCCCCAGTAGCTGGGATTACAGGTGCCCGACACCACGCCAGGGTATCAGGGTAACTTTTGTATTTTTGTAGAGATGGGGTTTCACCCATCATGTTGGCTTGAACTCCTGACTTCAGGTGATCCTCCCGCCTTGGCCTCCCAAAGTGCTGGGATTACAGGTGTGAGCCACCTCGGCAGCCTCTCCCCTGCCTTCAAGATGCCGTGTTCTCCGGGGTCTCCTCCCTTACTCCCTCCTCCTTCTCTATTTCCTTGGCAAGGTTCCTCCTCTTCCCCCACTCAGTGTGTGTTGGGATGGGGGCGGGATCCTGCCTGCACTCACTTCCTTGGTGATCTCACCCAGTCTTGCGGCTTTAAATACCATCCATAAGCCAACAACCCCCAAATTTACATTTTCAGACCAGCCTTCTCCCTTGAACCCCTAAATGCAGTGAGGTCATTCAACATCTCCACAGGGAGATTATCAGGCATTTCCAACTCCCCGTGCCCAAACCTCGGCACTTTCCCCACAAACCCACTCCCCCACCTTTCCTCTCTGCCAGTGGATGCTCCGTCTTCTCAGCGTTTGAGGCCAGAAGGCTTGGCTGTCCTGGATCCCTCTCAAACACACCCACATCCACTTGATCAGTAAATGCTGTTGGCCCTACCTTCAAAACATTTCCAGATCTCCCTAGTCCGCACACCCTGGGCCACCTGTCATTCCCACCTGGACCAGCACAGCAGCCTCCCTGGTCTCTCTGACCCTCCCCCTGAGTTAGTTCACCAAAGGCAACGACAGAGACACCCCCTCAACACGCACAGGAAGCAGATGGCCTTGACACCAGCAGGGTGACATCCGCTATTGCTACTTCTCTGCTCCCTCACGGCTCCTCGGGACTTCTCTGGACCACAGTCCTCTGCCAGACCCCTGCCAGACCCCAGCCCACCATGGTCCTTCCGGGTCACGTCCTCTTCCTGCTTTTGTTCCCAGGTAGAGCCAGCGGTTACAGGGGATGGTAGGCAGGGCGTTTGTGAGAGGGGTGCTTGGGTGACGTCTGCAGGGACGGGTGCTGAAAGTGGGGTTCTTCTCCCTGTGCCCCTTCCCTTCTGGGAGATCCATTTGGCTTCAGGGCCTAGGTCCTTGGGGGCAGGAGGAGGTGAGACAGGGAGTTTTTTTGTTTGCTTGTTTTATTTATTTATTTTTATTGTTTTGGAGACAGAGTCTCGCTGTGTCACCCAGGCTGGAGTGCAGTGGCGTGACCTCAGCTCCCTGAAACCTCCGCCTCCCGGGTTCAAGCTATTCTCCTGCCTCAGCCTCCTAGGTAGCTGAGATTATAGGTGTGTGCCACCACGCCCAGCTGATTTTTGTGTTTTTGGTAGAGCTGGGGTTTCACCATGTTGGCCAGGCTGGTCTTGAACTCCTGACTTTGCGATCCACCTGCCTCAGCCTCCCAAAGCGTTGGGATTACAGGCATGAGCCACAACACCTGGCCTGTTTTTGTTTTTTTGAGACGGAGTCTTGCTCTGTTGCCCAGATCATGCAGTGGCACGATCTCAGCTCACTGCAGCCTCCACCTCCCGGGTTCAAGCGATTCTCCTGCCTCAGCCTCCCAAGTAGCTGGGATTACAGGCATGTGCCACCACGCTCAGCTAATTTTTGTATTTTTAGTACAGATGGGGTTTCACCATTTTGGCCAGGATGGTCTCAATCTCTTGACCTCATGATCTGCCCAGCTTGGCCTCCCAAAGTGCTGGGATTACAGATGTGAGCCACTGTGCCCGGCTGTTCCATGGACCTTCTCTCCACCCTCATCCCCCTTTTCTCTTTCCACAGTGGCTGCAGCTCAAACGACCCCAGGTGAGAGATCACCCCCTGCCTTTTACCCCGGCACTTCAGGTATCATGTCCGTCCCAGAAACCAGAGGCTCTCAGAACACCCCCGTGGCTCTCAGGTCACTCTCTCACCTCCCGTCCCCAAATCAGAGGATCCGTGTCCCTCTCCGAGTCCCAGAATCAGTGACCCCCAGCCCCTTTTTAGGAGTACCCCATGTGCCTGCCGCACAGCCCCAAGGGTCCTGGGGCACCCCAGGCTCTCTGCATCTCTGTCTCCCCTTTCATTCCCCAATCGCACGGGAGAACGTGGGACCCGCCCCCTCAGGGGGACTTCCTCTCCTCCCTGTGGCCAAAACACAGCCCCAGAATGCAGAACCTGAGCGGTCTCCCCGTCCCGGCCCCCACTCTCCAGGCTCCTGCTCCGGATGTGGGCCCCTCTCTCTGCCGCTCCTGGCAGGCCTCGTGGCGGCTGATGCGGTGGTATCACTGCTCATCGTTGGGGCTGTGTTCCTGTGCGCGCGCCCACGCCGCAGCCCCGCCCAAGGTGAGGGCAGGAATGGGAGGGGCCTGGAGGGTGCGTGGTGTCCCTAGGGACGGGGTCCCAGAGAGGGGACCCTTGGGGAAGCCCTGGAGGAGGTGCTGGGGAAACCCTGGGGGAGGTGCCTGGGGGAGCCCCTGAGGAAACCCCTGAAGCAGGGGGTCCCTAAGGAAGTGAATATGTGGGTGGTCAGGCTTCGTGCTTTCTCTCCCCTATCCCCAGAAGATGGCAAAGTCTACATCAACATGCCGGGCAGGCGCTGACCCTCCTGCAACTTGGACCTTTGACTTCTGACCCTCTCATCCTGGATGGTGTGTGGTGGCACAGGAACCTCCCGCCCCAACTTTTGGGTTGAAATAAAGCAATTGAAATACCTGTAGTTGTATTCTTCCTCAAAGAACCCTCCTCTCATAAACTGTTTCTGGATCCAAGACCCCCCTCAGGACCCCACATGTCCCCATCCCATCAGCCCTGGGATCTGGCATCATGTTTTTGCACTTCATGTTTATTTGGGGGCAGTACTGGGGAGAAGTCTGGTCTCTTGGGGATGGCATTCTGTGGGTCTGTATGGCAGTAGAAGTTGGAATGAGTTGCTGGGTATGCTTCAGGAATGCCTGGATCCAGGTATCAGGTTGCTGACTGTCATGATTCGGGCTCATTTGTAATACGGCCTCTGTGTGTTGAGGTCGCTGTAGACATCCGATCTCTGACCCTGGAGCTCCTAAAGGGATGGGGGCCATCAGTGGAAAGGATCCACCAAAAAAAAATCCAGCCTTCAAAGTCCCAGTGTCCTACAAGTCCCCTGGCAGCTTCTTCAGCCTTCGAGCCATGGAAGAGATCTGGATTTTACTCAAGTGCCTTCAATGGCCCCCCTTCTCTTCTGCCTCACCAGTGCGCCCCAACCTCAGGGCCAGTGGATGTGCTGATCTCTCTGCCTGAAACTCTGTTCCCCTAGATCTCCTCTGCCTTCAGGTCTCAGCTCACGTCACCGCCTCAGGGAGGCATTTCTCAATTTCCCCTCTGTAGTTTCTTCTCCCCACACTCCAGCCAGTCACAAAATCCTGTCTGTTTCCTTTACCATGCCTCCCCAGATTACTGTATTTGTTCATTTGCTTCAAGTTTGTCTTAACTAGGATAGTTAAGTCACTGGGTCCCAGCATCTAGCACTTACAGGTGCCGGACGCAGCCACAGAAGGAATGAATACATTCAGGTAACACTTTGCCCTAAAATTTCAGTTACTGCCACCAGTGACTGGAAAGGCCCTTCAGTCTTCTGGGTATCACGGAGCCAACCCTGAGATTCTTAGACTTCACGAAGAAACTTTATCCACAAGTGAGACAAATGGGAAAAGCTGGTTGCAGACAATATATTGGACTTCACACAGCAGGGTTCACACTTGGGGTGTGGGGAGGATCTATGTGGCCCCCAGGAGCAGGCCTCTGACAGAAACCCTAAAATCATATATAATGGCTAATCTGGGTGTGCATTTTTCAGGGGAGGGGTGTTGGAGGATCTCATGACCCCCCAAAGGGCTAAGAAGAAACACTGACACAGAGGGGGACAGATGCGTAGATACTTTTCTCTACACCATAGTTTTTAAAAAGAGCTTCAGCCAGGCATGGTGGCTCATGCCTGTAATCCCAGCACTTTGGGAGACCAAGTTAATGGATCTCTTGGGCCCAGAAGTTCAGGACGACCCTGGGCAACATAGCAAGAGCCCAGCTCTACTTTTTTTTTTTTTTTTTTTTTTTTTTTTGAGATGGATTCTTGCTCTGTCACCAGGCTGGAGTGCAGTGGCATGATCTCGGCTCACTGCAACCTCCACTTCCCGGGTTCAAATGATTCTCCTGCCTCAGCCTCCCGAGTAACTGGGATTACAGGCATGCACCACCAGGCCCAGCTAAGTTTTGCATTTTTAGTAGAGATGAGGTTTCACCATGTTGGCCAGGATGGTCTCGATCTCCTGACCTCACGATCCGCCCACCTTGGCCTCCCAAAGTGCTGGGACTACAGGCATGAGACACCACACCTGGCCTCTACTTTAAAAAAAAATTTAGGCCGGGCGTGGTGGCTCATACCTGTAATTCCAGCACTTCAGGAGGACAAGGCAGGTGGATCATGAGGTCAAGAATTTGAGACCAGCCTGGCCAACATAGTGAAACCCTGTCTCTAGTAAAAATACAAAAATTAGCTGGGTGTGGTGGCATATGCTTGTAATCCCAGCTACTCGGAGGTTGAGGCCAGAGAGGCTGAGACTGAGGCTTGAACCGGGGAGGTGGAGGTTGCAGTGAGCTGAGACCATGCCATTGCACTCCAACCTGGGTGACAGAGTGAGACTTCATCTCAAAAAAAAATTAATAGAAAAGAAAGAACGAAGAGCTTCAAGAATACTCAACCAGCATAGCTGCTCCTGCCTGTAATCCCAGGATTTTTGGAGGCTGAGGCCGGAGGATCACTTGAGACCAGGAGTTTGAGACCAGCCTGGCAACATAGTGAGACCCCTGTCTTATTTTTTCAAAAAAATTTTTTTAATTAATCTTTTTTTTTTTTTTGAGATGAAGTCTTGCTCTGTCGCCCAGGCTGGAGTGCAGTGGCATGATCTTGGCTCACTGCAACCTCCACTTCCTGGGTTCAAGCAATTCTCCTGCCTCAACCTCCTGAGTAGCTGGGATTACAGGCACCTGCCACCGTGCCCAGTTAATTTTTGTATTTTTAGTAGAGTCAGGGTTTCACCATGTTGGCCAGGCTGGTCTCGAACTCCTGACCTCAGGTGATCCACCCGCCTCGGCCTCCCAAAGTGCTGGGATTACAGACATGAGCCACCATGCCCGGCCAGTCTTCACACATTTTAAGCTGACCATAGGCTTGTGGTCACTCATTCAGCCCAGTTTCAGACAGATGTCCTGTGTGCCTTCAAGGCTCAGGGGTGCTTTAGGGAGAGTGTCTTTGAGGTCCCTATAATTACATGAAGGATAATCCGGGGCAAACATCCCCAGGCAGGAGCGAGATGTGAAGAGGACAGTCTGGTTTTCTCACCTGATAAGGCGACTCCGTCTCAGTGATATGCTGTTTCCGGGTGGCTGCTGGAGGTGAGGGGTGTCGTGGGGTGCAGAGGCAGGCAGAGTGGTGAGATGGGGCTGTTTTGTCGTTTCCAGATCAGCACTTCCATTACCATCCCTTTGGATGTTTGGGATCTGGGAGCTTACCCGACCCCCCTCCCCCATCCAGGCACGTCCTCAGGTTGTCTCCTGCCACTCACCTTCCGAAGCCCCTCGCCCCCGAGGTACCAGCCGGCCCAGGAAGTATACGGCCAGGGCGATCAGCACTGTCAGCACCAGGTCCCCCAGCACGATCCCCGCCAGCACGCCCGGGCTCACCGTGGAGCAGCTGCATTCTGCCACACAGGGGTCAGGGGAGGTCAGCATGTGTGCACTGGGAATAGTGGGGAGCGGGGCAGTGGGCGGTGGGGTCAGGGAAAAGTTTGGAAAGGGTGAGGGAGGGACAGAGACGGAGGTCTTTGGGAGGTAGGGAGAGGGACTGCTGAGTCTAGGCCTACCGCTCTGGGTCTGGGCCTGAACAGGACAGAGACCTGAGGAGGAAAAAGAAGGTAAACTGAGGCACAGGGCTATGATGGGGGTAAGGGGGCAAGTTTAGAAGCCAGGGAGGGTGGATCCTGACAGCCAGGAGGTTAGCAAGGGGGGAGATTGGGCCTGGTAGGACTCGGGGGCTGGTGTCTGGGCCACCAGAATGTGTGCATTACTTCTGCACAACTTGTCCTGTGATGACACCCTTAGATGTCCCCTCCTCCCCCTTGCTTGTATCGGAGGACAAACCTTGGGGGCTCAGGCTCTGGGAGAAAGCCACAGGTTCCAGGAGGCTGGGGACCTGCTCCCATCCCAATGCCCCATTTTGGTTCTCTCATTCCACCCTGCTCCCTGCCCTGTCCCAAGCTGAGCCCAGGGACCTGGGAGGCAGCCACAGAAGCCCCCAACTCACCACCCACAGCCAGCAGGAGAGGCAGGAGCAAGAGCCTGCTGCAGGGTTCCAGGCCCCCCATGAAGCCGGATGCCGCTGGACACCACAGTACAAGGGCCGGTGGGATGTGGTGCAGCGTCCAGGCAAGTGAAGGAGGAAGTCTGAGGTGGGTGGTGGCAGAAGGGAGGAGGGGACAAGGGAGGAGGAGAGACAGAAACAAAACTCAAGAAAGAATCAGGCCCAGTCACCCAGGGGCCATGCCCCAGCCCCCCCACCAACAACTGGACGTGAAGCGCAAAGGGTACATGAAGTACAAACTTGACCTCCACCCCCAATCGGGGTCAGACGTCGTCTTAACAGGAGGGTCAGTGTAATGACCTTTGTCTGGTTAGATTGAAACCAGTTCTGCCCCTCCCTACTGGGCAACCTTGAGTAAGTCACTCAATCTTTTTTTTTTTTTTTTTAAGACAGTTTCGCTCTTGTCGCCCAGGCTGGAGTGCAATGGCACAGTCTTGGCTCACCGCAACCTCCGCCTCCCGGATTCAAGCGATCCTCTTGCCTCGGCCTCCTAAGTAGCTGGGACTACAGACACATGCCACCACGCCCGGCTAATTTTTGTATTTTTTATTTAGTAGAGACAGGGTTTCACCATGTTGGCCAGGCTGGTCTCGAACTCCTGATCTCAGGTGATCCAACCAACTCAGTATCCCAAAGGTGTGAGCCACTGTGCCCAGCCCCAACCTTTCTGAGCCTCAGTTTCTTAATCTGTAACACTGGGAGTAAAACGGGACCTACTTTTTAGAGTTGTTTGGGGATTAAATGGATTAAAGTTCCTAGAGCAGGGTCTGACACTTGTCAGCTTTTTTAAATCATCAGCTATGATGAGTATTATTTAATCATCAGAACTTTGTGCTGTTTAAAGGATATTAAAAGAGCCATCATGACGTGCAGGCACTCTGTCCCAAGCATTAAATCATTCAGTCCCCGCAAAGCACTTCTGGGGCACATGCTCTCATCATCCCCATTGTTCAGAGAGATAGAGACACTTGCCTAAGGCTGCACAGCAAATCAGGATGGAAACAGAACCCAAGATCTAAAGGCAGGTTTTTGACTAGGGGAGAGACAAGGGGAAAAAAAAGATGAAAGATGGGGAAGGAGAAAACAGAGGCAAAGCCGAGAAAGAGGGTGAGAACAAGGCAGTGTCACAGACACAGAGACGGGGCTGGCAGCTCAGGGAGACAGGTGGCTGGCTGCCCTGCTGAATGAGGAAGTGGCTGGGAGCAAGGCCTGAGGGAGGCCACCCCAAGGAGACGGGGACTTCTACCCCCTAGCCGGAGACTGAGCGCGCTGGGGAAGGAGGAACCTGAGGTTAGGGTGCTGGGGGGTGAGACAGCTGCAGGAAGCCCTCCTCCCCCATCCACACGTCACACCCACTGCTCCCTGGGCCTGGGCTCAGGAGAGAAAAGGGGAAACTGGATTCTGGTCACAGGACAGATGCCCAGTGGCCCGTGGGGGAGGGGAGGGGAGGAGATTTGGAGCCTGGAGGAAGATCAGGGCCCATCTCAGCCACGGTCACCACTGCTTGGGCCTGGCTGAGTCCTGTCCCTGAAAAACCCAAGCCTGTCCAATTGTATCTACAGCAAGCATGGAGGGAACAGACCCTGTAGGTCCTCCTGGGCACACTGGGCCGCCCCAGATGTCAGAGCAGAGTGGGTGAGGGGCAGTCAGAGACCAGGGCAGGGCTCTGAGCCAGGAGGGTCCTGACCTGACTCAGGGGTTTAGATTCCCTCTGGCCACAAGTTGGGGGCAGACTGTGGAGGCAGGGACTGGAGCAGGCAGGCCAGGCTGCTGGGACTTTTTGTGAGGATATCGTAAGGTCTATTAGAATAATGCCTGCTTGAGTTCAAGACCAGCCTGGCCTATATGGTGAAACGCCGTCTCTACAAAAATACAAAAATTAGCCAGGCATGATGGTGGGTGCCTGTAATCCCATCTACTCAGGAGGATGAGGCGGGAGAGTCACTTGAAACCCACGAGAATTGCTTGAGGTGGAGTGTGCAGTGAGCGGAGATTGTGCCACTGTACTACAGCCTGGGCAGCACAGCAAGACTTCTTCTCAAAACAAACAAAAAAAGTTCTAGTTCTAGTGGAGAAAATAGTCACCAAACACGCCAGCCTGGGCAACAGAGATGCTGTCTCAAAAAATAAACAAATAAAATAAAATAATAATTGATCACAGCTGGCACCAGGGAAAGACCATCTCCCAATAGATAGAAACACCTGGCCAGGCACGGTGGCTCATGCCTGTAATCCCAGCACTTTGGGAGACCAAGGTGGGTGGATCGTGAGGTCAAGAGTTAAAGACCAGCCTGGCCTATATAGTGAAACCCCATCTCTACTAAAAATACAAAAATTAGCTCGGCATGGCGGTGCGCACCTGTAGTCCTAGCTGCTTGGGAGGCTGAGGCAAGAGAATAGCTCAAACTCGGGAGGCGGAGGTTGCAGTGAGCGGAGATTGTGCCACTGCACTCCAGCCTTGGTGACAGAGTGAGACTCCATCTCAAAAAAAGAAAGAAAGAAAGAAAAAGAAACACCTGGCCAGGCATGGTGCTAAAGCTACTGCTGCTTCTTTTTTTTAAATTTTTTTGAGACAGAGTTTTGCTCTTGTTGCCCAGGCTGGAGTGCAATGACATGATGTTGGCTTACTGCAACCTCCACCTCCTGGGTTCAAGTGATTCTCCTGCCTCAGCTCCCCGAGTAGCTGGGATTACAGGCATCTGCCACCACGCCCGACTAATTTTTGTATTTTTAGTAGAGATGGGATTCTACCATGTTGGTCAGGCTGGTCTCGAACCCCTGATCTTAGGCAATCCACCTGTTCTGACCTCCCAAAGTGCTGAGATTACAGGCGAGAGCCACCGCGCCGGCCTAACTTCTTAATAAATTTTCACTCCTGCTCTACAACTTGCCTTGGTCTCTCACTCTGCCTTATGCCCCTTGGTCAGATTCTTTCTTGAGGAGGCAAGAATTGAGGTTGCTGCAGATGCCTACAGATTCATGCTGCTGTGAACATACTGTGTGACTTGGCCATGTTCTACTGCTAACAGTTATGTCCAGTCTTGAGTTCTGGGTTCACTGTGATAAAAATCCTCCCTCAATCCTTCGGCATCAGCCTCCTAGTCTCATCCTCCCCACTCCAGCCAGGCCTGGGCTGTCCCCAGAAAATATCCTCCAAGCACCATCCATTTGTACAGTTGTGGCCATAGGGGCTGAGTCAGGACCCTAGAGCCCCACCGTTAGCTGCTGAGATGTGGGAAAGTCCAAGGGGTCCCCAGGGAATGGACTCGGCTGGTAGGAGACATCTGTGGGTTATGTGGGCTCTTCACTAACCAGAAATGGAGTATTTCAATATTTTAGCAACCAATACAACTGTGCTGGGGCAGACCACAAGTGGCAGGTCAGGGCTGGCCTCTGGGCCAGAGGATGGATAAAACTTCCTGTTTGGCTGGGAGTAGTGGCTCACGCCTGTAATCCCAGCACTTTGGGAGGCCGAGGTGGGTGGATCACTTGAGGTCAGGAGTTTGAGACCAGCCTGGCCTACATGGTGAAACCGAATCCCTACTAAAAAGTACAAACATTAGCCAGGCATGGTGTGGCCCATCTGTAATCCCAGCTACTCAGGAGACTGAGGCCGGAGAATCTCTTGAACCCGGGAGGTGGAGGTTGCCGTGAGCTGAGACTGCACCACTGCACTCCAGCCTGGGCAACAAAGCGAGACTCCATCTCAAAACAAAACAAAACTCTCCCTCTTTGGATGAAGGAAGAAGCTGAGATTCAAGACACCCAGCCGACAGGGCGCGGCGCCGAGTATTGACTCCGAGAAGCTGGGCTGAGGGCCTTCACACAAAATCAAGAGGTTAGTGTCTCAACCACTCTGGGAAGCAGGCGAAGAGTTGGGGAAGCCAACACTGACTTTCCCAGGAACCAGGCAGTGTGTTGGACCTGTGACCAGCTCACTTCTATGGAAGCTACAGTCCCTCCCCACTCTTCCAGCTTCCACGTCAGCCCCTCCACAGCCTGTCCTCCTCACAGCACCTGGAAGCTTTGTAAAACATCAGATGAATACAGGCCAAGGCAGAAGGATTGCTTGAGGCTAGGAGTTCAAAACCAGCCTGGGCAACATAGCAAGACCCTGTCTCTAATTCTATTTTTAAAAATTGGCCAGGCATGGTGGCTCATGCCTGTTATGCCAACCCTTTGAGACACCAAGGCAGTCAGATCATTTGAGCTCAGAATTTCAAGATCAGCCTGGGGGCCAGGCAAGGTGGCTAATACCTATAAATCCAGCATTTTGGAAGGCCAAGGTGGGCAGATCACTTGAGGTCACGAGTTCAAGACCAGCCTGGCTAACATGGTGAAACCCCCATCTCTACTGAAAACACAAAAATTAGCCAGGTGTGATGGTGGGCACCTGTAATTCTAGCTACTCGGGAGGCTGAGGCAGGATAATTGCTTGAAGCCAGGAGGTGGAGGTTGCAGCGAGCCAAGATTGTACCACTGCACTCCAGCCTGGGTGACAGAACAAGACTCCATCTCAAAAAGTAAAAACATGCTTTTGACTCCAGGGCTATTAAAAAAAAAAGTTAAAAAAAAAAAAAAAAGAAGAAGAGGCCAGGTGCAGTGGCTCACTCCTGTAATCCCAGCACTTTGGAAGGCGGAGGAGGGTGGATCACGAGGTCAGGAGTTCAAGACCAGGCCAAGACAGTAAAACCCTGTCTCTACTAAAAACACAAAAATTAGCCAGGCATGGTGGCAGGTGCCTTTAATCCCAGCTACTTGGAAGGCTGAGGCAGAAGAATTCCTTGAACCTGGGAGGCGGAGGTTGCAGTGAGCCAAGATTGCACCACTGCACTCCAGCCTGGGTGACAAGAGTGAGACTCCATCACAAAAAAAAAAAGAAGAAGAAGAAGAAGAAGAAGAAGAGATGTGAATGGCCAGGAAGCTTGTGAAAAAGTGCTCAGCACCATTAGTCATTAGGGAAATACAAATGAAAACCTCAATGAAATACCACTGCACACCCACTCAAATGACTAAAATTAAAAAGACTGACCCTATCGAGTGTCAGCAGAAATGTGGAGCAGTTGGAAATCTCAGATGCTGCTGGTGGAAATGCAAAATAGAGCAACTACTTTGGAAAACGGTTGTTTCCTTTAAACATTCTGCAGTAGCTCACACCTGTCATCCCGCTGCCTTGAGGGGCTGAGGTGGGAGGATCACCTGAGGCCAGGAGTTCAAGATCAGCCTGGGCAACATAGCAAGACACCATACTACAAAAATTCTCTCTTTTTTTTTTTTTTTGAGACAGTTTCGTTCTGTCACCCAGGCTGGAGAACAGTGGCATGATCTCAGCTCACTGCAACCTTTGCCTCCCAGGTTCAAGCGATTCTTGTGCCTCAGCCTCCCGAGTAGCTGGGATCACAGCCATGCCTGGCTAATTTTTTTTGTATTTTTAGTAGCGAAAGGGTTTCACCATATTGGTCAGGCTGGTCTTGAACTCCTGACCTCAGATGATCCACCCATCTCAGCCTCCCAAAGTACTGGAATTTCAGGTGTGAGCTACTGTGCCTGGCCTAATTTTTATATTTTTCTTAGAGATGGGGTTTTACCATGTTGATCAAGCTGGTCTCGAACTCCTGCCCTCAAGTGATCTGCCTACCTTGGCTTCCCAAAGTGCTGAGATTATAGACGTGAGCCACTATGCCCAAGCCCAGTTTTTGTTTTTTTTTTTTTAAGATGGAGTCTCGCTCTGTCACCCAGGCTGGAGCGCAATAGCTCAGTCTCGGCTCACTGCACCCTCCACGTCACAGGTTCAAGCAATTCTCCTGCCTCAGCCTCCCGAGTAGCTGGGATTACAGGCATAGGCCACCACACCAGGCTAATTTTTATATTTTTCAAATAACATGGTTTTTGCCACATTGGCCAGGCTGGTCTTGGATGCCTGGCCTCAAGCTATCCCCCCACCTCAGCCTCCTAAAGCCCTGAGATTACAGCCGTGAGCCACCACACCTGGCTCCAAAAATTGTTTCAGATTCGTTAGGCGTGGTGGAGCGCACCTGTGGTCCCAGGTACTCAGGAGGCTGAGGCAGGAAGATTGCCTGAATCGAGGGGTTGGAGGCTGCAGTGAGCCATCATGGCACCACTGCACTCCAGCCTGGGAAACAGCCTGTCTCAAGAGAAGGACGAAAGGAAGGAGGAAGGAAGGGAGGGAGAAAGAGAGAGAGAAGAAAAGAAGAAAGAAGGACAGAAGGAAAGAAAAGAAAGAAAGGAAGGAAGATAGGTTCCATGAAAACTGAGATGGATCATAAGGGGCAGTCTCTAAGGCTGGGCGTGGTGACACATGCCTGTCATCCCAATTCTTCGGGAGGCCAAGGTGGGAGGATCACTTGAGCCTAGGAGTTTGAGACCAGCCTGGGCAACATAGTGAGACCCCATCTCTACAAAAAATAAAAATTAGCTGGGTGTGGTGTTGTGGACCTGTAGTCCCAGCTACTCAGGAGGCTGGGGCAGGAGGATTGCTTGAGCCCAGGAGTTTGAGGCTGCAGTGAGCAGTGATCACACCACTGCACTGCAGCCTGGGAGACAGCGTGAAACAAAACAAACACAACAAAACAAAAATGACTATCTGCTGGGGTATTTATCACCAACTCTCATCCGTTACTTTCCGAGCCCCACCCATGGGCAGAGTGGGAACCACCCAGCACCCAGAAATAGCTCCCAGCTCCTTCACCCCTTGGCTGCGGCAGTTCTAGGGTGCATAGCCTACACTGTCTCCCAGAAATCCCAGCAAGATTAGGCCAGAAAACACACGCTTCCTTGACTTGCCCTTCCTGGCCCGCCTTCCCTACTCCTCACCAAATCTATTCTGAAACTCCCAAGTAAATGACTTGCATCTGAATCCTCAATGTTTGGTTCTGGGTGAACCCACACTGAGCCAAAGGAAGTGTAATTCCCAAGAGAAAGGAAGGGCGTTCGGCCAAGAGTGCAATAAGTAGGTACCCAGGACATCTCCACATCCCCACCTCTCAAAGAGCCTGCTGCTTCCATAGCTAGAAAGTAGGAACTAGACATGCCCACACCCCGCCCTAATTGATTAAGCCAGGGTTTACACCTGACCCAAACGTAACAGGTTGTTAGTTGCATACAATAGAAGCCACCATAACTAGCTTTAAAAAAGAAGGGGGCCAGGTGAGGTGGCTCACACCTTTAATCCCAGCACTTTGGAAGGCTGAGGCAGGCAGATCACCTGAGGTCAGCAGTTCGAGACCAGCCTGGCCAACATAGTGAAACACCGTCTCTACTAAAAATACAAAAATTAGCCAGGCATGGTGGTGGATGCCTGTAATCCCAGCTACTCGGGAACCTGAGGCAGGAGAATCGCTTGAACCTGGGAGTTGGAGGTTGTAGTGAGCCAAGATGGCACCACTGCGCTCTAGCTTGGGCAACAGAGCAAGATTCCATCTCAAATAAATAAATAATAAAAGAGAAGGGGATGTGTGATGTGTTCAAGGATATTAGGAAACCAACTGAATCGCTAGGAAGTCCAAGAAATCAGTTCTGGGGCTACGCAGATCCTACTCCTGCCTTGGGGAGCAAACACCTCAGCTCCACTGCTGAAGCGACCTGGGACCTTCTGCGAAGATCTCTGTCATTTGCATCAGACACTGGGGAAAGTTTGGCAGTTTCTAAGAAATTTAAACATATACACACCATACCACCCAACACTCCCACTCCTAGGTATTTACCAAACAGAAGTGAAAGTTAGAGTTTATACAAAAACTAGTACAAATATGTGAATAGTGGCTTTGTTCATAATTGCCCCAAACTGGAAACAACCCAGTGTTCTTAAGTGGATGAACGGTTAAACAAGCTGTGCTAATCCACACGGTTGGACACTACTCAGCAATGAAAGGGAAGGAACTATTTTTATTTATCTTTTTTTTTTTTTTTTTTTTTTTTAGAGCCAAGGTCTTGCTCTTGTTACCCAGGCTGGAGTGCAGTGGTGCAATCACGGCTCACTACAGCCTCAACTTACTGGGCTCAAGCAATCCTCCCACCTCAGCCTCCCAAGTAGCTGGGACTGTAGGTGGGCGCCACCATGCCCAGCTAATTTTCATAGTTTTCATAGAAACGGGGTTTTGCCATGTTGCCTAGGCTGGTCTTGAACTCCTTGCCCAAGTGATCCTCCCGCCTTTTCCTCCCAAAGTCCTGGAATTACAGGTATCGGTCACTGCACCCGGCCCCACCAATATTTTTTTCTTCCCTTCTCCTTCTATAGGTGTGAGCCACCATGTCTGGCCTTTTTTTTTTTTTTTTTTCAGACAGAGTTTTGCTCTTGTTGCCCAGGCTGGAGTGCAATGGTGTGATCTCGGCTCACTGCAACCTCCGCCTCCTGGGTTCAAGCGATTCTCCTGCCTCAGCCTTCCGAGTAGCTGGGACTACAGGCATGCACCACCACACCTGGCTAATTTTGTGTTTTTAGTGAAGACGGGGTTTCTCCATGTTGGTCAGGCTGGTCTCGAACTCCCGACCTCACATGATTAGTTCCATACTTTAAAAGGTTGTTATGACTTAGAGATATGTACTTCCTACAGATTTGGGAGGTAAAATAATAAGATGTCTGAAATGTGTTAAAAATCATCCAGTTAAGAAGTAGGTTCAGGTAGACAGAAAATAAGATTAGCCATGCATGGCCAGTTATTGAAGCTGGCAATAAGTTTATGAGAATTCATTATACGGGTCTCTACTTTTGTGTGTGTTTGAGATTTTTTATTAAAAATAGATAACCATTCAAAAATGGTCACAGAGTGGGAGAATACATTTGTAACACATAATACAATGAATCTGAACATATCCTGCAAACATAAGTAGCTCCTTAGAAACAAACAGCAACCCCCAGAAGAAAAATTGGCAAACTCTCAGGTAGACAATTTATTTACTTATGTTATTTCATTGTTTGGAGACAGTTTCACTCTGTCACACAAGCCAGAGTGAAGGGGTGCAATCTTGACTCACTGCAACCTGTGCCTCCCAGATTCAGATGATTCAGCTTCCTCCGCCTCCCGAGTAGCTGGGGTCACAGGCATGCGCCACCACGCCCGGCTTATCACCCTATTTGTAAGGCCTTGCAAAGGAAACAACCCAAACGCCCATCGCAGGAGAAAGGATAAATACCTTGGGACATATCACACAATGGACTACTGTGTAACCATGGGCATGCATACCCTGGATCCATTTCCCACAACGTGAATTCATCTCTCAAAGATAATGTCGAGTGCAAGAAGAAAGAAGCCACATACAAGAGTATGTACAATATGGTTCCTCCTTACGTTGACTTAAAAAATAGTCCAAATCAGGCTACACTGTTTCAGGAAGCATTCATAGGTGGAAAAATTATTATTATTATTGAAGACATGGTCTGGCTCTGTTGCCTAGGCTGGAGTGCAATGGCACAGTCACTGCAGCCTCAAATTCCCAGGCCCCAGCCTCCCAAGTAGCTGGTACTACAGGCGCACACCACCACGCCTGGGTAATTTTTAAAGTTTTTTTTGTAGAGGTGAGGTTCTCACTATGTTGTCCAGGCTGGTCTTAAATTTCTGGGCTCAAGGGATCCTCCTGTTCAGCCTCCCCAAGCGCTGGAATTACAGGAGTGAGTCACTTTGCCCTGTCAATAGGTGGCAAAATTATTGTTTATTTTATTTATTTATTTTTGGGGACGGAATTTAGCTCTTGCTGCCCAGGCTGGAGTGCAATGGTGCAATCTCGGCTCACAGCAACCACCGCCTCCCAAGTTCGAGCGATTCTCCTGCTTCGGCCTCCCTAGTAGCTGTGATTATAGGCATGCACCACCACGCTCGGCTAATTTTTTGTATTTTTAGTAGAAAAGGGGTTTCTCCACGTTGGTCAGGCTGGTCTTGAACTCCCGATCTCAGGTGATCTGCCTGCCTCGGCCTCCCAAAGTGCTGGGATTACAGACGTGAGCCACCACGCCTGGCTGGTGATAAAATTACTAAGAAAATCAAGGAGTGTTCCATCAGAACCATACGGTAGTTGCCTTTCAGGGAACAGTATGCTTTGTGAATAAAAAGGGACAAAAAAGGAATGTTCTAGAATACATCAACTACATTTACTTATTTATTTTTAAGACAGGGTCTCACTCTGTCACCCAGATTGGAGTGCAATGGCACAATCTCGGCTCACTTCAGGCTCAACCTCCCAGTGAGCCTCCCACTCACTGGGATCAAGTGATCCTCCCACCTCAGCCTTCCAAGTAGCTGAGACTGCAGACGCGCACCACCACACCCACATAATTTTTTTTGTATTTTTGGTAGAGACAGGGTTTCATCATGTTGCCCAGACTGGTCTTGAACTCCTGAGCTCAGGTGATCCTCCCGCCTCGGCCCTCTTTCTTTTTTTTTTTTTTTAAATCTTTTTTTCTTTTCTTTTTTTTTTTAGAGATGGGGTTTCTCCATGTTGGCCAGGCTGGTCTTGAACTCCTGACCGCAGGTGATCCGCCCACCTCGGCCTCCCAAAGTGCTAGGATTACAGGCGTGAGCCACCACGCCCTGCCCCAGACCTCTTTCTTCATGTGGAAGTAGATGCCTGAATATTTTTATTCAATGATTCACTGTGCTGTGCATTTGCTTTGATCTATAGGCATTCTATATGTCACAATAGATAAAGTTTAAAAGATCTAGCCAGGCATGGTGGCTCATGCCTGTGATCCCAGCACTTCAGAGGCTGAGGCGGGTCACTTGAGCCCAGGAGTTCAAGACCAGCCTGGGCAACATAGCAACATCCTGTCACTACACAAAAATTTAAAAATTAGCCAGGCATGGTGATGTGCACCTGCGATACCAGCTGTATAGGAGTCTAAGGCAGGAGGATTCCTTGAGCCCAAGAAGTTGAGGCTACAGTGAGCCATGATTGTGCCGCTGCACTCCAATCTGGAGAGACCCTGTCTTTAAAATTAAAAAAAACTATACAAAAATGAGCCGGGTGTGGTGGTGCATGCCTGTAATCCCAGCTACTTGGGAGGCTGAGACAGGAGAATCACTTGAACCTGGGAGGCAGAGGTTGCAGTGAGCCAAAATCATGCCATTGCATTCCAGCCTGGGTAACAGAGCAAGACTCCTCAAAAAAAAAAAAAAAAAACTAATAATGCTTGCTCATTATAAAAAGTTTGAAAAATGGAGTAAAATACACAAAAAAAGAAAGTCACCTACTTCTAAGAGACAGAGCCTATTAATGTTTCATTATATTTTCTGTCTTTTTCCGGGCATATTTTTATATATTCTGACCATCCTATATATGCAAATTTGCATTCTGACCATACTCTATATGCAAATTTGCATCTGGCCCATTTTTGCAAACAATTTTTATTAACTTGGAATGAACAGCTATATTTCTTTCAACTACTCAAATATGACCTGACCTGACTGTTGTACATCACCTTTTTGCCCTGGAAAGTAACCAAAGAGACGATCCTCACAGTGCTTACGGAAGAATAAATTACTATTTTCTTTTTTTCACTCTGTTGGCCAGGCTGGAATACAGTGGCTCACTGCAACCTCCGACTCCCAGGTTCTTCTGCTTCAGTCTCCCCAGTAGCTGGGGTTACAGGCATGTGTCACCACACCTGGCTAATTTTTGTATTTTTAGTAGAGACAGGGTTTTGCCATGTTGCCCAGGCTGGTCTCAAAGCCCTGGATTCAAGTGATCCGCCTGCCTCAGCCTCCCAAAGTGCTGGGATTACAGGTGTGAGCCACCACAGCTGGCCAGGGCAGAATAAATTAAACCCTGAAGCTAAGATTTTACTTCTCAGTTCACTTGTATTTAGAAAGAGCTGTGGGGTGAATCTGTTTCCCTTTTCTGCTTCCCCCGGCCTGGGAGCCATCCTGGATCCTTCAGGCCAGTGTATTCCCAGGAATAGCAGCACAAAAGTAGAAGAAGCCTGGATCTCCAATGCCATGAAGCCTGCGTTGTTTATGTTTAGTCTATTTGTAGGAGAGAAATAAAGTTCATCTTTGCTTAAGCCACTATTATATTGAGTTCTGTTTCAGGGTTCATATCCTACCATTCCTATATCCTGTCTAACAAATAGTGCTTGTGAATCACAATCCATTTCTCATATTCCCGAATCTCTTTAGAAACACCAGTCTTGCCAGGTGTGGTGGCTCACGCCTGTAATCCCAGCACTTTGGGAGGCCAAGGCGGGCATGAGGTCAGGAGTTCGAGATCAGCCTGACCAACGTAGTGAAACCCTGTCTCTACTGAAAATAAAAAAACTAGCTGGCCGTGGTGGTGTGCGCTTGTAATCGCAGCTACTCAGGAGGCTTACGTGGGAGGATTGCTTGAACCCGGGAAGCAGAGGTTGCAGCAAGCAGAGACCACGCCACTGCACTCCTGCCTGGGTGACAGAGTGAGAAAAAAATAAACTATATTTCTGTCCAGAAGGCAGCATACAATTTTTAACTCTATGGGGACGATTTTGTTTGGATTTTATTCTAAGTGCAGTGAGAAGCCATTGGAAGGCTTTATGCAGGGAAGCGATGTGATGTGGTTTATGTTTTTGAAAAGATCCCCCGAGCTGCAGTGTAAGGATTACAAGTAGGGAACAAGATCAGGGAAACCAGTTTGCAGGTGATTGTTAGTCCAGGTGGGAGCAAATGGTGTTTGGACCAGGGTGTTCACAGTGAAGGGATGATAAGTGGGTGGGTTTGGGAGCGTACTGTGTCACTATCACAGGGCAACTTTAAGACAGGCATGGTCTGGCTGGGCGTGGTGGCTCACACCTGTAATCCCAGCACTTTGGGAGGCTGAGGCAGGCGGATCACGAGGTCAGGAGTTCGAGATCAGCCTGGCCAATATGGTGAAACCCTGTCTCTACTAAAAATACAAAAATTAGCCAGTCATGGTAGCATGCACCTGTAGTCCCAGCTACTCGGTAGGCTGAGGCAGGAGAATCGCTTGAACTCATGAGGTGGAGGTTGCAGTGAGCTGAGATGGCACCACTGCACTCCAGCCTGGGTAACAGAGTAAGATTCCGTCTCAGAAAAAAAAACTTTTTTAAGACAGGCATGGTCTGCTTGTTAAAATGCAGACTGCTGGGTCTCCCGGAGATTCTGGTTCAGTAGGTCTAGAGCAACAGAGAATTTGCATTTCTGACAAGTTGTCATGTGATACTGATGCTGCTGGCAGGGCTCACATTTTGAAAACCAATGATCTAGAAAAACACCTTTTTTTTTTGAGACAAGTGTCTTGTCTCGCCTACGCTGGAGTGCGGTGGTGCAATCATGGCTCGCTGTAGCGTCAAGCTCCTGGGCTCAGGTGGTCATCCTGCTTCACCCTTCTGAGCAGCTGGGACTGCAGGGGTGCACCATCACACCTGGCTAACTTTTGAAAGATTTTTTTGTACATATGGGGTCTCACTATGTTGCCTAGGCTGGTGTCAAATTCCTGAATTCAAGGGATCCTCCTGCCTCAGGCTCCCAAAGCGCTAGGATTACAGTTGTGAGCCACTGCGCCCAGCCACAAGTGAAAGCAACTTAATAAAATATTTCACTTGAATTTATTTTATTAATAATTAATAGATAACATTTATATTAACATATCAAAAATGCCATTATTTTAACATGTTATCAATATTTTATAAATGACTAATGAGCTACTTTACATTCTTTTTTCTTTTTATTTCAGACCGAGTCTCTCTGTCTGTCAACCAGGCATGAACCACTGCACCCAGCCAAGAAAATAAGTTTTCCTTTTTTTTTTTTTTTTTGAGACAGTTTCACTCTTCTTGCCCAGGCTGGAGTGCAGTGGCATGATATCTCAGTTCATTGCAACCTCTGCCTCCCGGGGTTAAGTGATTCTCCTGCCTCAGCCTCCTGAATAGCTGAGATTACAGGCACATGCCACCACGCCCAGCTAATTTTTGTATTTTCAGTATGGTTGGGTTTCCCCATGTTGGCCAGGCGGGTCTCAAACTCCTGACCTGAAGTGATCCATCTGCCTTGGTCTCCCAAAGTGCTGGGATTAGAGGCATGAGCCACTCCGCCCAGCCTACATTCTTTTTTACATACTAAGTCTTTGAATTCCCTGTGTATATTTTATATTTGCAACACATCTCAATTAGGATCAATTAGGACTGTCTTCAATAGCCACCTGTGTGGCTAGTAGCTACCATACTGGACAACACAGGACAGGCTTGGAATGGTGGTTGCTGTTGCAGGGACAGTGAGTTGAAGGTGGAGACTTGCCTCTTGAATTTAGCAACAAGGATGAGCTTCAGCAATAAAAAGTTTCATTTTTGTGCAGTAGAAAGAGAGGAATGAAGAGAGAGTATATGAGCACTTCCTTCCTGAAGTTTGGCTGTGGTTTTAACATCAATAGAGGGATCTGGCTAACAAAACTCAAAACCAACACCAGATATTATCAGGACAAAAAAAGACAACCACATATTATGTCCCTTCTGATAGGAGATCTTAACATAATCCCTAAAGTCTACTTAACCCCAGATTGAACGTGCATCTGCCCCAGCCTCTAGAGCTACCAGTTTGCAAGACATACAGGGGATGGCAGAACATATTAAAGGACACCAAGAGGGGCAACCAGTCGAATCAGACTGAGAAGAGATTATTCACAGGTGGACAGTGTCAAAAAAAAAAAAAAGAAAAAAAAAACGGGAAAAAATTTAAATGTATTTTTAAAAAATCACACTTTGTGAGGGAGAGGCAGGAGGATCGCTTGAGCTCAAGAGTTTGAGACCAGCCTGTGCAACAGTGAGACCCTGTCTCTATTTTTAAAAAATAAATAAATAAAGTAGGGCCAAGTGCAGTGGCTCACGCCTGTAATCCCAGCACTTTTGGGAGGCCGAGGTGGGTGGATCATCAGAGGTCAGGAGTTCGAGACCAGCCTGGCCAACATGGAGAGACCCCATCTCTAAAAAAAAAAAAAAGAAAAGGTAGCTCACACCTGTAATCTCAGCACTTTGGAAGGCCAAGCTGGGCGGATCACCTGAGGTCAGGAGTTTGAGACCAGCCTGGCCAACATAGTGAAACCCTGTCTCTACTAAAAATACAAAACTTAGCCAGGCATAGTGGCTCGTGCCTGTAATACCAGCTACTCGGGAGGCTGAGGCAGAAGAATCGCTTGAACCTGGGAGTTGAAGGTTGCAGTGAGCCAAGATCATGCCATTGCACTCCAGGCTGGGTGACAAAGGTGAGACTCCCTCTCAAAAAAAAAAAGGTATAAAATTAAAAAAAAAATTTTTTTTTAATTAGACTGAGAGATGAACGAGAGGGAGGGGGATGTTATAAAATTAAACGATTTAAAGAGGTAACAAACACAATGCATGGACCCTGCTTGGATTCTAATTTGAACAAACCAAGAGTTTAAATACATTTCTAAGACAATTAGGGAAATTTGGAGACAGGATGAACGAACGTTAAGACATTACTAAGGAACTGTTAATTTTTTAGGTGTGATAAAAATGTTAGAGTAATTTTTTTTAAGAACCTGGTATTTTAGAGACACATAATGGGTGAAATCATATGGCGCCTGGGATTTGCTTTAAACTAATTTGGGGGGAGGCGGGATAAATAAAACAAGATTGGCCATATGTTGATAATTGTTGAAGCTGGGTGATGGGTACTTAGAGAATCATTATATTATTCTATTTCTGTGTACGACTGAACATTACCATAATAAGGCTTTACAAGGGGGAATGCTGTGAAAAGAAAAAAGGGGAAGTGTGTATGTGTGTGTTTCTCGCAAGATCGGAGCGCCCTGAACAGGCTCCAGAGCTGACAAGGCGCCCCGTGGCTGCAGGGCACATTCAATCGTCGGTCTCGCTCTTGCTCCCGCAGCTGCCGTCTCTGCAGCTCTGGAGACTGCAGCGCCTGGTCCTAGACCTGGACTTGGGTCCCCACCCACGCGCTGAGGTCGTGGGGGACTCTGCGGCCGCAGCACCGCCCTTTTCGGGCGCGGCGCCCAGTCCCTTCACCCCACAATCCCCCGCGCGGTTCCGGAGGCGCGCTAGGCATGGGTGTGGCCTCCGCCTCCAGATTGGAGCAAGGTGAGGCAGAGGGTGTTGCTTGGCCTTCTGGGAAATGTAGTTCGCCTGCCAAGCCGGAACCACCGCTCAACCTGCTGGGGAAACTATGCACCCAACAATGCGCCGCGGGCGCAGCGGCTGAGCGATGCGTTGCTGCCCCCACGTGGTGGCTGAGCGGTCATGCTCCGGTCTAGGAATGGAGCCCAGAGGGGTGGGGGTCGGGGTGGGGATAGGAGTGTGGGTAGGGGCGGGGACAGTGCTGAGGATGATGAGGGTCGCCCTGGGAACCTCTGGGAGGATTTTCTAGAGGGTAAGGCCCCTGGACCTGGGCCAAGAAAGGGTGGTCGTAATGAAGAAATTGGAGGTGGGGCCCTTTACGAGGATTGAATGACAGCAGCACCTGTTGGCTGCATGTGATAATCAGGCTACAATGTTACACCTGGGACTTACACAGTAAGCACTCGGGGCCACGTACCCTCCCTGCGCTTCACGTGTCTTAACCTATTCAATCCTCCTAGCCACCATCTGAGGTAGTATTATCAGCTCTCCTTTCTAGGAGTGAAGCTGAAACCCAGAAAAGCTAATCACTTGCTCAAAGTCATTCAACGCGTCAATGACAGAGATGGGATTTGAACCAGGCCATTGGGCTTCCAAGTCTGTGCTCTTTTTTTTTCTCCTCATCTCCCTCCTCCAAGTCTGTGCTCTTCTTCATGGGAATATCTGATCACCCTATTGTTGTCCTAAAATTGTAATTAGCACGTGAATCAAGTCAAGATGGTCGTTAACATGTGAATCTCTTTGAGTCGCTGATTGTCAGCGCTTGTTCCTGCCCAAATTTATGGTTTAGTCCTGCTCCAGGACAAAGTTGACAATCAACATAGATTTATAGTTAGCACCTGAATCAGCACAGGTTTCTGTTCACAGGGATCAGATTTTTGATTAGCACTTGAATCAGCAGTAGTTTGTGTCGAGAACTGGAGTCTTTAGGCTCCTGATTTGCACCGGGATCTCCACCGAGGGATTATGTTTTTGCCTAAATAGACCTGTTCCTTTATGTCCAGGTGACCTTCTCCTCAAATGTCCCAGCTGGGTTCGGTGGCTCCCTGCTGTAATCCCAACACTTTGGGAGGCCGAGGCAGGAACATTGCTTGGGTCCAGGAGCTTGAGACCAAGCTGGGCAACATAGTGAGACCCTTTGTCTCCATGAAAAATAAGACAATTAGCCTGGCATGGTGCCATGCTCCTGTAGTCCCAGCTATTTGAGAGGCTGAGGTGGGAGGATCCCTTGAGCCCAGGCGTTTGAGGCTGCAGAGAACTAGGATCGTGCCACTGCATGGCAGCCTCGGTGACAGAGCAAGACCCTTTCTCTTAAAGAAAAAAAAAATGGCTGGATGCAGTGGCTCAGGCCTGTAATCCTAGCACTTTAGGAGGCCAAGGTAGACAGATCACCTGAGGTCAGGAGTTCGAACCCAATTTGACCAACATGGTGAAACCCCATCTGTACTAAAAATTAAAAAACAACAACAAAAAAAAATTAGCCAAGCGTGCATGACTGTAATTCCAGCTACTAGAGAGGCTGAATCAGAAGAATCACTTGAATACAGGAGGTGGAGGTTGCAATGAACTGAGATCGCACTGTTGCACTCCAGCCTGAGTGATGAGAATGAAACTCCATCTCAAAAAATAAAGAAAAAAAGAAACTTGGCCCAGAGGTGACCTATAAATTTGTGTTTTGCCCATATTTTATTGGAGAAAACTAGTCATGTGGTTACCTGGATGCAAGGGGGCCTGAGAACATATTCCCAAACTGGGCAGCTCCAGCCACAACTATGCAGAGCGAGTATGGGTTTTTTTTTTTTTGTTTTTTGTTTTTTTTTGAGGTGCGGACTAGGCGAATGGCTCAAACCTGTAATCCCAGCACTTTGGGAGGCTGAGGTGGGCGCACCACCTGAGGTCAGGAATTCAAGACCAGCCTTGCCAACACAGTGAAACCCTTTCTTTACTAAAAATACAAAAACAATTAGCCAAGTGTGGTGGCAGGTGCCTGTAATTACAGTTAATCAGGAGGCTGAGTCATGAAAATTGTTGAACCTGGGAGATGGAGGCTTTCACGAGCTGAGATCGTGCCACTTGCACTCCAGCCTGTCTGCAATCAGCTTAGCTGGGATTACAGGCACCTGCCACCACACCCAGCTAATTTTGCAGTTTGGGTAGAAATGGAGTTTCACCATGTTGGCCAGGCTGTTCTCCAACTCCTGATCCTCCTTCCCCAGACTCCTGAGGCTCTGGGATTACAGGTGTGAGGCACTGTGCCCAGCCAATTTTTAAGGATCCTGATGAACCTTCTCAACTCTGTCACCTCCCATTTGCCAAGTAGACGCAGATAATTCTGAGCCCCAGGAAATGATGAAATCACAAGATGAGGAAGTCTGGTGTGTGAATCACCAGATGGAGGACAGCTACCAACCAAGTGACAACTGTGAGCAAGAAATAAAACAATTGTGTGACATCAGTGAAATCCAGGGGCTTCTTTGTTATAGCAGCTGGCATTACACTAATACACTGACCCTCCTTTTCTGGGTCCCTGACATCAGTATAGCTTGAGCGCCACTCATTCTGTAAAATGAGCCTCTAATCCCCAATTGTGTTCATGCTTTCACATAGCAGAGCTCTACAGTGGCCCAAAGTCTATGTTTGCTAAATAAGTTATTGATCTATTTCCCTGCATTATTTGCACAAGTGTAAACTTTTCCCTATGTTCTTACGGAAGTCTAATTATAGTAGCTTTGCCTCTGCCTCTCTCCATGTCTAAGTCCTTCTTTTCTAAAAATGTCAACTTTTATTTTAGATTTGGGGTTACATGTTCAGATTTGTTACATAGGTATATTGTGTGACACTGAGGTTCAAGTTATGAATAATCTCAGGTAGTGAACATAGTACCCAATATAGTACCCAACAGGTAGTTTTTTAGCCATTGCCCCGTTGCTCTCTCCCCTCTCTAGTAGTCCCCAGTGTCTGCAATTCCTATCCTTTTTTTTTTTTTTTTTTTTGAGACAGAGTCTTGCTCTGTCGCCCAGGCTGAAGTGCAATGGCCGGATCTCAGCTCACTGCAACCTCCACCTCCCATGTTAGGATCCTCCCACTTCAGCCTCTCAAGTAGCTGGGATTACAGGCATGCACCGCCACGCCCAGTTAATTTTTGTATTTTTAGTAGAGACCAGGCTTCACCATGTTGGCCAGGCTGGTCTCAAACTCCTGATCACAAGTGGTCCACCTGTCTCAGCCCCTCAAAGCGCTGGGATTACAGGCATGAGCCATTACACTCAAACTCTGCTGGCTTCTTATATCTCCCTAAACCCATTCCTACAGAAATTTACTTCCGTAGAGACAGTTTGTTTTGTTTAGTTTTGTTTTGGAGACAATCTCTCGCTGTGTTGTATAAGCTGGAGTACAGTGGCGAAATCTTGGCTCACTGCAACCTCTGCCTCCTGGATTTAAGTGATTTATTTTCCTGCCTCAGCCTCCCAAGTAGCTGGGATTACAGGCACCTGCCACCACACCCGACCTGGAATTTTCATCTTTATGTCCATGTGTACCCAGAGTTTAGCTCCCACTTATAAGTGAGAACATGTGGTATTTTTTGAGACAGGGTCTCACTCTGTTGCCCAGGCTGGAGTGCAGTGGCACAAGTTCAGCTCACTGCAGCCTCTGCCTCTCAGAGAACATGGGTATTTGGTTTCCTGTTCCTTCATTCATTCATGCAGGAGACCTCCAGCTGCATCCATGTGACTGCAAAGGACATGGTTACATTCTTTTTTATGGCTGTGTAGTATTCCATGATGTAGACATACCACATTTTCTTTATCCAATCCACCACTGATGGGCACCTGGGTTGATTCCATGTCTTTGCTATTGTGAATAGTGCTGTGATAAACATACATGTACATGTGTATTTTTGTAGAATGATTTACTTTCCTTTGGGTATATACCCAGTAATGGGATTGCTGGGTTGAATGGTAGTTCTGTTTTAAGTTCTTAGAGAAATGTCCAAAATGCTTTCCACAATGGCTGAAAACCAATTTACATTCCCACCAACAGTGTATACATATTCCCTTTTCTCTGAAGTCTTGCCAGCATCTGTTAATTTGACTTTTTAATAATAGCCATTCTGACTGGCCTGAGATTGGTATCTCATTGTGGTTTTGATTTGCATTCCTCTGATGATTTGTGATACTGAGAATTTTAAAAATAAATTTCTTGGCTACGTGGATGTCTTTTGAGACACTCAAGTTTGTTATGTCCTTTTTAAAACGGGGTCTTTTAGGCTGGGCACAGTGGCTCACACCTGTAATCCCAGCACTTTGGGAAGCCAAGGCAGGTGGATCATCTGAATTCAGGAGTTCGAGACCAACCTGGCCAACATGACAAAACACCATCTCTACTAAAAATACAAAAATTAGACAGCCACGATGGTAGGTGCCTGTTATCCCAGCTACTTGGGAGGCTGAGGGAGGAGAATCGCTTGAACCAGGGAGGCAGAGGCCTGGGAAACAAAATGAGACTCTGTCTCAAAAAAATGAAATAAATAATAAAATGAAGTTGTTTTTTGCTTGTTGCATTGTTTAAATCCCTATAAATTGAAATCCTCTTTATGTCTCTAAATATGTTGGTCTCTTCGGCACACATCTGGGTGCTACATACCCCCAACCCACCAAACTTTAGCATGGCTGCTATGGCAGACAGTTCCACGTGCGTCAGATAGCCCTGGTTTAGCCCAGCTATTCTCAAAATGTGCTCCCTGACTGGGTGTAGTGGCTCACGCCTGTAATCCCAACACTTTGGGATGCCAGGGGGCGAGGAGGATCACCTGAGGCCAGGAGTTCAAGACCAGCCTGGGCACCATATCCAGACCCTGTCTCTACAAAAAAATTTTAAAAATTAGTTGGGTGTGGTGACACATGACTATAGTCCCAACTACTCTCAGGCTGAGGTGGGAGGAGTGCTTGAGCCCAGGAATTTGAGGTTGCAGTAAGTTATGTATGATTGCACCAATGTACTCCAGCCTGGGTGACAAACCAAGACCCTGTCGGGAAAAAAAAAAAAGTGTGGTCTTTGAAACAGAAACATTAGCATCACCTGGGTACTTGTTAAAAGTACAAATGTAGCCGGGCGCGGTGGCTCACGCCTGTAATCCTGGCACTTTGGGAGGCTGAGGTGGGTGGATCACCTGAGGTCAGGAGTTCAAGACCAGCCTGGCCAACATGGTGAAACCCCATCTTTAAAAAAAAAAAAAAAAAAGTACAAATGTTCGAGTCCCACCTCAGACCCACTGAACCAGAAACTCTGAGTTGGGGCCTGGAGATCTTTGCTGTTCCCAGCTGATCCTGATGGGCTATACTTCGAGGACACCTGGTCTGGCTCCTGTAAGCCATCCCTGTCTGCTTGCCTTTCTTCCTTCCTTCCTTCCTTCAGTCTCACCCTGCCATCCAGGCTGGAGTGCAGTAGTTCGATCTCATCTCACTGTAACCTCTGTCTCCTGGGTTCAAGTGATTTTCCTGCCTCAGCCTCTCAAGTAGCTGGGATTACAGGCACGCACCACCACACCTGGCTAATTTTTGTATTTTTTAGTAGAGACAGGGTTTTGCCATGCTGGCCAGGCTGGTCTTGAACTTCTGACCTCAAGTGATCCACCTGCCTCGGGCTCCCAAAGTGCTGGGATTACAGACATGAGCCACCGTGCTGAGCTCCTCTCTGCTTTTCTACCTCAGATCCAGATGGCTCTCCCCCAGGTTTGGTGGCTCACACCTGTAATCCCAGCACTTTGGGAGGCCAAGGCGGGAGGATCACTTGAGCCAAGGAGTTCGAGACCAGCCTGGGCAACATAGGGAGACCTCATCTCTACAAAAAAGTCAAAAAATTAGCCAGGCATGGTGGATGGTGGCGGCACACATCTGTGGTCCCAGCTACTCAGGAGGGGACTGCTTGAGCCTAGGAGGTCGAGGCTACAGTGAGCTGTGATCACACCACTGCACTCCAGCCTGGGCTACAGAGCCAGACCCTGTCTCAAAAAACAAACAAAAAGCCTCCAGATGGTTCTCAGTACCCTCCCACAGAGATAACCATCCCCCAAGGTGGGTAAGAATTGGTGGATAAATGCCTCCGTCTCTCTGAATTTGCTGGGAGAGTAGGGGAACAATTTTAATGTGTTCTAGAAGATTCCTTGAAGTTCACCAGCACAATTGAGCCCCAGTTGCCCAGGGAATTGACCTGTTCCTCATCAACGCATCCTCTGTTAACATCTGTCTCCTCTGCTTCCTTCTTCCCTCTCCCTTGACCTTGTTTCCTGGGATCACCCCTCACATCAACTGGTTCCACTGAATGATTTTTTTTTCTTCGAGATGGAGTTTTGCTCTTGTTGCCTAAGATGGAGTGCAATGGCACCATCTCAGCTCACCAAAACCTCTGCCTCCCAGGTTCAAGCGATTGTCCTGCCTTAGTCTCCCAAGTAGCTGGGACAGGTGTCCATCACCTCGCTCAGCTAATTTTTTTTTTTTTTTTTTTTTTTTTGCATTTTTAGTCGAAATGGGGTTTCACCGTGTTAGCCAGGCTGGTCTTGAACTCCTGACCTCAGGTGATCTGCTTGCCTTGGCTTCCCAAAGTGCTGGGATTACAGGCGTGAGCCACTGTGTCCGGCCAATTCCACTGAATTCTAACCTCAGTCCTGTTCTTGGGATGGAATCCATGTCTTTCCCTCTGTCTCCACCACTTCTGTAGCAGCCCTGAAGCTTCTGCATGCTTTTTCTGAGTGTCTGAGTGACGAGGAGCCGCTGTGCTCGGCCAGGAGCACTGATGAACTTTGCTAATGATCTGAAAAGGCGGGCCCTGGGACTGAGTTAATTTTAGCTGCAATTTTTCAGTATATAAGTGGAAGGAGCCAAGAGTCTATTCTGAAACGTTCAGCAGAGCTAGGAATGCCAGGGTAGAAGGTCCCATAAGCCCCCCCCCCCGGGTCACTTTACTCCCCCCCAAGGTCACTGGGGGATCCTGGGGGTGGCTTCCGGGACCACTCAGGTTTCACAGAGCAGGGCCACGCCCCCTTCAGACCACCCAGGCCAAAGCCCTGTCCTCTTTGGACCAGGGCTTCTGAAAGATCACATCCCCCACATTGCTATAACCAAGTTCCGAGGCCAGGCTTGGAGATGGTCACTCACACCTCACTTCTTGTGACAGACATATCTACCAGGAGAGCCTGGTACCCAAACCCAGCCTTCCCTCCCCTGTTCTCTCCCAAGCGTCAGGACAGGCAGACTCCATTCCTGCAGAGTCAGGTGTTGCCACAGTTCCATCCAGGGTCTTCTGTGGGGCAGTGGACCTGAGTGGGGAGGGGAAGACAGCAGACACACTTCTCTGGTTCAATCTGGCCAGCCCCCATCTCTACTCCATTTCCTATCTTCTCCCCGCTCACTAGCATATTTGGTCAATGTGTCTTTTTTTCTTTTTTCTTTTCTTTCTTTCTTTTTTTTTTTTTTTTTTTTAGTAGAGACAAGGTTTTACCATGTTGGCCAGGCTGGTCGTAAACTCCTGACCATGATCCACCCACCTTGGCCTCCCAAAGTGCTGGGATTACAGGCGTGAGCCACCACACCCGGCCTTTTCTTTTTCTTTATTTTTTTATTTTTGAGACAGAGTCTCACTCTGTTGCCCAGGCTGGAATGCAGTGGCAGGAACTCGGCTCACTGCAACCTGCGACTCTCAGGTTCAAGCGAATCTCTTGCCTCAGGCACCTGAATAGCTGGCATTACAGGTGTGGGCCACCACCCCCAGGTAATTTTATTTCTTTATTTAGAGACAAGAGTGTTGCTCTGTCCCCTAGGCTGAAGTGCAATGGTGCAATCCCAGATCACTATAATCTCTGCCTCCCAGGTTTGAGGGATTCTCTTGCCTCAGCCTCCTGAGTGGCTGCAATTACTGTGGCTGCCACCACATCCGGCTAATTTTTGTATTTTTAGTAGAGATGGGGTTTCTCCATGTTGGCCAGACTGGTCTCGAATACTTGACCTCAAGTGATCCACCCACCTTGGCCTCCCAAAGAGCTGGGATTACAGGCGTGAGCCACTGCGCCTTGCTGTCAGTGTGTCTTGAGGTCTATCCTTAATACCAGATCGCACGAGTTTTCCCCCTTGCAGCCAGAGAAAGGAGCCCTGGAAAGGAGCCCCCCTGGCCTGAAAGATCAAGCCTGTTGCTGGGCATGGCCAGGTCAGGAAACTCCACTAGTGGAAAGGACATTCCAGGGAGGTGGTGCTTAGACAGGGGAGCAGAAAGAGGCAGCTTTGGGGGCCGGTGGCTCTGGAATGAAGCGCTACACTCAAGGCTCTGAATGATTACTCAATGCACACACACACATATCCATTCTCACAGCCCAGGTGCTGCGTCTTAGAGCGTGTGTGTGTGTGTGTGTGTGTGTGTGTGTGTGTGTGTGCGCGCGCGCGCGCGCAGGTTTCTAGCTCTGTTTCTTTCTCTGACTTGTCCTTATCTCTGATCTCTCCAACTCTCTGTGTCTCGCTCTCTGTGTGCCCTTCCATCTCTCGAATATGTGTGTGTTTCAATCTGTTTCAGTCTCTCTCTCTGCCTCTTTCCATTCTACTCCTCTCTGCACATCAATCTAAGCCTGTCCATCGTTTTGTCTGCCTCTCTGTGTCTCTGCTCTTCTCTGTCTCTCTGTCTCAGTCTCTCTACTAGATCCAGGGATTCTCGTTCCCAGCAGCTCCAGGGCGAGTCCGTGGGAGGTGGAGCCGGGGCGCGCCTTTGAGAGAAGGGGAGGGTGCCTACGCCTTTAAGCGCGGGTGCGCGCGGAGCCTGCGCCTTTAAGCGCGGGTGCGCGCGCGGCCCTGGGTTCCCGGCGAGGAGGCCGCGGGAGCGCCCGGCCCCGGCCCGCCAGCCCGGCCCCCGCCCCGGCCCCGGCGGGGGAGGGGTCTCTGAGCGCGGCCCCTCCCCCCTGCGGCCCCGCCTGCGCTGCGGTGCCCCCACCCCGCGTGTCCCTGTCTGTCCGTCCGTCCGTCCCTCCGCGCCCAGGCCTCGCCCCACCCGGCCCTGGGGCTGCCCGGTCGCCCCCCTCCCCACCGCAGCCGGTACCCTCCCGCCCAGCCAGCCTCCGCCGCAGCCCGGGAAGCCAGCCGGGACGCCACCACCCCAGACCCGGGTCCCTAACCTCCACCACGGGGGCCTGCACCCCGAGATTGAACCGGGAGATCCGGAAACGCGAGCCTGGAACCCTGATCTGGGACCAGCACCCCGGGATCCGGCCGTGGAACCCCAAGACCTGGAGCCTGAACCCCAACATATGGGGCTGGAATCTCAACATCGGTCACTGGGACCCCAAGATTTGGAGCCGGGACCCTACAATTTGGAACACAGACCCCAATATTTGGAGCAGAACCCCAAGATTTGACATCTAAAACCTCAAGCCTAGAGCTGAACTCTGAATTCTGCGCCTGGGACCTTGAAATCTGGGACTGGATTTCCAATACTGTACCCTGGAACCCACTTTCAGGGACCTGAACCCTGGGATTCAGTCCTCAGATTCCAAGATCTGGACCGTGGGGTTCCAAGGGGCCTGAACCCGAGTTTGGGCCCAAAGTCCTTGCAGCCCTGAATGCTGAAATCTGGGGTTTGAGACCTCCCAATCTGAATGCAGAACCCCGGGATTGGATCTCAGACCCTAAACCCCACGTTTGGCTGCTTAGCATCCCAGCACTGGAGCTGGGAGGCCCTGACCCTGAACAACCCAAACTGGACCCTTAAAACTGGACCCCAGAGGCCCAATATTTAGGGGTCTGGAACCCCAAGTATTAAGGTCTGGAGACTCCGTTGCCACAGATTTGAGCCGAGTCAGGACACAGTCCCTCTACAGAAGCCTTGGGGACAGGAAAGGCATGACCAGATGCTCCCTCCAGAGCCCTGACCTCTGACTCCCCTGGAGCTAGAACTCTGCTCTCTGGGGCAACTTCCAGCTCAGGTAAGGCTGCTGAAACCTCAAGGTGGGGAGGGGCTGGGAGGAGCATTGTGTCTGCGGGTCACAGTACCAGGTACCCTTTGGCACTCTCGGGGGTTTCTCTAGAAAAAAAGACATTCTCCCATGGCTCCACCTTCAGCTCCTGCTCTGCCCCAAACCCTCTCTGGACACTGGCCAGCCCTGCCCCTCTCTGACTCACCTCTCCTGCCCCAGTTGGTGGGACCTCCAGGTCTCTGACCCCCGCAACCCTTACAACCTCGCACTGTCTGTCCTGTCCGGCCGTCTCCGCCACTCCTCTCTGGTCCCATTTCTCCACCTGTCCTCTCAGTGGCCATCTCTGTTCCCCTTTTCTCTCTCATCATCTTTGTGACACCCCTGTCCACAGGTCCTCTCTCCAGCCACCTCTGCCTGCTGCTTCTCAGTGGCCATCGCTGAATCTGTGTCCACTGTGCCTCTCTCTAATCATCATTCACCAGCTCTCCTGCCCTTTGTCCACCCCTGAATCTAAGCCTGAGACGTCTCCATCCGTCTCTGACGTTGCTGTCCACCACTCCTCTCCGGCCGCCTCTGGCCACCTTTCCCTTCTCTGGCCATCTCTCCCACTGCTCTTGCCCTCCTCCCACGCGACCCTAACTCCCAGTCTGCAGCCCTCTGACCGTCTGTAGCCACCTCTCCTCTCTCTCGCGCTTGCTGGTGCCCTCTGCTCACTGGAACATCTCTGGCTGCCCTTCCTGTCTCTGATGACCTCTCACCGTACCATCCTCCTGAGCAGCTGTCCTGGGCTCCCACTGACTGTCCTTTCCCTTCTCTCTGACCATCTTGCTGGCTTTGGGCCGTTTCTGACCATGTCTCTCTGACGTGGTCATCTCCCCCAGATCTGAGCCCACTCCACGCCCCTTCCTTCTCTTTATCCGCCGCTCATCTTCCTGACCATCTCTAACCGCTTCTCTCCTCTGCGCATGTCTGACCACTTCTGATCATTCTTGCCACCCTGGCTGCCCTGTCTCCCCATGGCCAGCTTTAGGCATCTCTGACCACGTCTAAAGCCCTCTGGTGTACCTGCCACCCACCCAGACCAACTGTCATTTCTCTGACGATTTTCTTTTTTCTTTTGGAGAAACAGAGTCTCGCTCTGTTGCCCAGGCTGGAGTGTGGTGGCACAATCATAGCTCACTGCAGCCTCAAACTCTTGGGCTCAAATTGATCCTCCCACCTCAGCGTCCCATGTAGCTAGAACCACAGGTGGGTGCCACCATGCCCGGCTAATTTTAAAAAATTTTTGTATAATAGATACACAGTCTCACTTTGTTGCTCAGGCTGATCTTGAACTCCTGGCCTCAAGCCATCCTCCCGCCTCAGCCTCCCCAAATGCTGGGATTACAGCTGTGTGCCACCTCTCCTGGCCTTCTTCTGGCTTTTGGTCACATCTGATGCTCTTTGACCAGCCCTTCTGCCCTCAGTCTACTGTGACCTTCTCTCCTGGTCTCAGACCACCCCCAGCCCCTGTGGAACCCCTCTTCTCCCTCTTCCCCTCAGGCCGCCCCTGCCCGCGATGGCCATCCTCCCGCTGCTCCTGTGCCTGCTGCCGCTGGCCCCCGCCTCGTCTCCACCCCAGCCAGCCACACCCAGCCCGTGTCCCCGCCGCTGCCGCTGCCAGACACAGTCGCTGCCCCTAAGTGTGCTGTGCCCAGGGGCGGGCCTTCTGTTTGTGCCACCCTCCCTGGACCGCCGGGCAGCCGAGCTGCGGCTGGCGGACAACTTCATCGCTGCCGTGCGCCGCCGCGACCTGGCCAACATGACCGGCCTGCTGCATCTGAGCCTGTCCCGGAACACCATCCGCCACGTGGCCGCCGGCGCCTTCGCCGACCTGCGGGCCCTGCGTGCCCTGCACCTGGATGGGAACCGGCTGACCTCACTGGGCGAGGGCCAGCTGCGCGGCCTGGTCAACTTGCGCCACCTCATCCTCAGCAACAACCAGCTGGCAGCGCTGGCGGCCGGCGCCCTGGATGACTGTGCCGAGACGCTGGAGGACCTCGACCTCTCCTACAACAACCTCGAGCAGCTGCCCTGGGAGGCCCTGGGCCGCCTGGGCAACGTCAACACGTTGGGCCTCGACCACAACCTGCTGGCATCCGTGCCCGCTGGCGCCTTTTCCCGCCTGCACAAGCTGGCCCGGCTGGATATGACCTCCAACCGCCTGACCACCATCCCGCCCGACCCACTCTTCTCCCGCCTGCCCCTGCTCGCCAGGCCCCGGGGCTCGCCCGCCTCCGCCCTGGTGCTGGCCTTTGGCGGGAACCCACTGCACTGCAACTGCGAGCTGGTGTGGCTGCGTCGCCTGGCGCGGGAGGACGACCTTGAGGCCTGTGCCTCCCCACCCGCTCTGGGCGGCCGCTACTTCTGGGCAGTGGGCGAGGAGGAGTTTGTGTGTGAGCCACCAGTGGTGACTCACCGCTCGCCACCCCTGGCGGTGCCCGCAGGGCGGCCGGCGGCCCTGCGCTGCCGGGCAGTGGGGGACCCGGAGCCCCGTGTGCGCTGGGTGTCACCCCAGGGCCGGCTGCTGGGCAACTCAAGCCGTGCCCGCGCCTTCCCCAATGGGACGCTGGAGCTGCTGGTCACTGAGCCGGGGGATGGGGGCATCTTCACCTGCATCGCGGCCAATGCAGCTGGCGAGGCCACAGCTGCTGTGGAGCTGACCGTGGGTCCCCCGCCGCCTCCCCAGCTAGCCAACAGCACCAGCTGTGACCCCCCGCGGGACGGGGATCCTGATGCTCTCACCCCGCCCTCCGCCGCCTCTGCCTCTGCCAAGGCAGCCGACACCGGCCCCCCTACTGATCGTGGTGTCCAGGTGACTGAGCACGGGGCCACAGCTGCTCTCGTCCAGTGGCCTGATCAGCAGCCTATCCCAGGCATCCGCATGTACCAGATCCAGTACAACAGCTCAGCCGATGACATCCTCGTCTACAGGTGCAGGGTCCGGACACTGGGGTAGCTTGGGTGGGGGAGTGAGGCAAGGGAAGGGTGGGGCACACCTACTAATAATCCACACCAAAGCACAGCTGAGAAATGATACTGGAAGGTTCCAAAAGAAATCAGGCAGCAAGGATAACAAGAATCAGGCAGAAAGGATCAATGAAATCTGACAGCAGTGATAAAAAGAAGTCAGACAGGAAGGCCCAAGTAAATGAGACAGCAAATGTTAAATCAGGCTACAGGGCTAAAAAAGATCAAGCAATAATGATAAAAGAAATCAGGCTGCATGGGAAAAAAGAAATTAGGCAGCAAGAATAAATAGTAGTGGCGGACATGAAAAGGAAGGCAGGTGGCAGGAGTAGAAAGTAATCAGGCCAGAAGAGCAAAACGCTAATGGGCAAGGGCGGGTGCGGGGAGATAAGGGGATAAAAATAAATTTAAGTTGTAAAGATAAAGAGAGAAACTCCAGGTTTTCCAGATACTCGCCGGGCTGCAGGAAGAAAAGGAGATCAATCTGGAAAGCACAGGGAGCCCAGAAAAAATGAAATAAGCAGGCCTGCTAGAAAAGAAATCAGACCAGAGGTTAGAAGGAAAATTGCAGGGAGGAGGGTAGATAGAGACAAGGCTTCCGGGGTGTGTGTGTGTGTGTGTGTGTGTGTGTGTGTGTGTGTGTACCAGTCCACATTTCAAGTTCTAATATGGTGACATCCAGATTTTTTTTGAGACAGGGTCTCACTTTGTCATCCAAGCTGGAGTGCAGTGGCACAATCTGAGCTCACTACAACCTCCACTTCCCGGGTTCAAGCGATTCTCCTGCCTCAGCCTCCCGAGTAGCTGGGATTACAGGCGCCCACCACCACGTACAGCTAATGGTTGCATTTTTTTTGTTTGAGTTGGAGTCTCGCTGTGTCACCCAGGCTGGAATGCAATGGTGCAATCTCAGCTCACTGCAACCTCCGCCTCTTGGGTTCAAGTGATTCTCCTGCCTCAGCCTCCTGTGTAGCCAGGATTACAGGCACCTGCCACCAGGCCCGGCTAATTTTTGTATTTTTAGCAGAGATGGGATTTCACCATGTTGGCCAGGGTGATCTCAAAGTCCTGACCTCAGGTGTTCCACCTGCCTCAGCCTCCCCCAGTGCTGGGATTACAAGCATGAGCCATCATGCCCAGTGTAGATTTTTTATTTTCTAAATCAAATCAAACCTAGTTCAAGTTCCTTTTGCCAGGTAAACGAAAATATCCAGTTTGCCACACTTGGGGTGGGGGTTCCCTTCTCTCTTCTGTTGTTGCAAACACAGAACCTGGGGTTTACACTCTCCAAAAGGTGGCTCAGTCCAACTTGTCCCCCCAAGCTGGAGAGCATCGGCACATCTGCTGTGACCACGTGTGTTCAGCAGTGGTGGCTGCTGACCCAGGTGCTGTTGATACCCCTTGCCAAAGTCCGCCCTTACAAGGATAGACTGTGGCTATGGGTGAGTGAGTCCGTCATCACTGCCAGGCTGGGCTAAAGGTGCAGTCCCAAGGCCTAGCTGTAAAGACTAGACCTCCCCAGGGCTGAGGTCTGTGCCATGGGAACCTCGTACCGGGATGTTCTTTCCCTCCCTTGGGGCCATCACCTCAAGAAAACGCCACTTGATTTCCATGTCAGTCCTGGCAACCCACCAAGCTCATTCTACTCCCTTTCTCAGACATGACTCAGAAGATTCCATGGAAGACCTGCCCCAGAAAATCACACAAGTCCTGGCCACCTTGCTGGGTGGGGAATGGGATGAATGCTTTCCTATACAGTCTCCCTGCTCCAGGCAGCCGGAATTCCTTGTATCTCTCATTAGAGTAGCCTAGGAATGAAACAGGTGATGAAACAAGTCGTCCCGTTGCGGTGGCTCACACCTGTAATCCCAGCACTTTGGGAGGCCAAGGTAGGCAGATTACCTGAGGTCGGGAGTTCGAGACCAGCCTGACAAACATGGTTTCCCCATGGTTTCTACTAAAAATACAAAGTTAGCTGCGCTTGGTGGCACATGCCTGTAATCCCAGCTACTCTGGAGGCTGAGGCAAGAGAATCGCTTGA
>CAUYQU010031542.1:0-27523 GCA_963574635.1 Cheracebus regulus
TTCCAGTTATGTGGTCACTTTTAAAATAGGTATAATGTGATACTGAGAAAAATGTATGTTTTGTGGATTTGTGGGAGGAGAGTCCTGTAAATATTTGTTAAGTCTAGTTGTTCCAGGTCTGAGTTCAAGTCCTGGATATCCCTGTTGATTTTCTATCTCGTTGATGTATGTAATATTGATAGTGTAGTGTTAAAGTCTCCCACTATTATTGTGTGGGAGTCTAAGTCTCTTTGTAAGTCATTAAGAACTTGCCCTATGTATCTGGGTGCTCCTGTAATGGGTGAATATATATTTAGGATCGTTAGCTCTTCTTGTTGCATTGATCCTTTGACCACCATGTAATGTCCCTCTTTGTTTCTTGTGTTCTTTGTTGTTTTAAAGTCTGTTTTATCAGAGACGAAAATCACAGCGTCTGGTAATGCTAACTGGCTGTTTTGCCCATTAGTTGATGTAGATTCTTCATTATGGTGATGCTCTTTACCTTTTGCTATGTTTTTGGAATGGCTGTTACTGGTTGTTCCCGTCTATGTGTAATGCTTCTTTCAGAAGCTCTTGTAAAGCAGGCCTGGTGGTGATGTAATCTCTGAGTACTTGTTTATCTGCAAAAAATTTTATTTTTCCTTCACTTATGAAGCTTAGTTTGGCCGGATATGAAATTCTAGGTTGAAAGTTCTTTTCTTTAAGGATGTTGAATGTTAAATCTCTTTTCCATCCTGGGCTCCTATGTGCCTGTGTTCTCATGGCTAGAAAGAAAAGCTTACAGATTTGTATGTACTTTATGAGGATAGCCTATGCATCTATGTGTATGTGTATATGCATGCTTGTTTTCAATGTTTTCCTTTTTTATACAAGTTTTTCTCTCATTTTAGCATGCTTCACAATTACCTGAAAAGATTGTCAAAACACAAATTGCTAGGCTCCCAACTGCAGAGTTTCCAGTTTAGTAAGTGGGGTTGAGAATTGAGAATTTACCTTTCTAACAAGTTCCTAGGGGAAGCTGAGGGTGCTGGTTGAGGATCACGCTTTCATGATCACTGCACTATACAAATGGCAGTAACTTGCTTTGTTCCTTATCTACTAAAGATTTGTTTCTGCCTGTTTATTTGAAACTGCATCATACATTTTTTTTGAGATTTGAGTTCAGTGGATCGATCATAATGTTGTTAATGTGTCTCTACTGATGGATGCTTAGGTTGTTTCTAATATATGAAGCTCTAATGGAAGCAGGTAAATTGTCCAATATTTAATTTTCCAAAATGGACACTTTGCCTAATATACAGCTCACAGATAATTCACAAGAAGTGAATTCAAGGAATGTTCAATTTGTAGAATATCTAATTTGATGAATCTACTAATTGTAGCTCTCTCAGATGTTTTGATGGCTGTAACAGAAATGGTGCAGCAGCTGTATACAAATGCTTAATTTTGGTTACTGGTGATAAAATATATTTTTCTTTAAATAATTAAAGTAAGGTTGATATGTTACTGATTAAATTGTTCGGAGAATCATAAAATTGCTTATGGAGTAGTGAATAAGCAATCAGTATAAATTAAAAAATTCCTTTAATTCATGCTATTTTTCTAACCACATTTCCATTCTTTTGTCCATAGTTATAATATTTAAACTGCTAGTGATTTGATTTATATGTGTGTGGGGGGCGTTTTTTTTTTTTTTTTTTTTTGAGACAGAGTTTTTCTCTTGTTGCTCAGGCTGGAGTACAATGGTGGGGCAGGATCTCAGCTCACTGCAACCTCTACCTCCTGGGTTCAAGTGATTCTTCTGCCTCAGCCTCCTGAGTAGCTGGGATTACAGGCATGTGCCACCACACCTGGCTAATTTTGTATTTTTAGTAGAGATGGGGTTTCTCCATGTTGGTGAGGTTGCTCTTGAACTTCTGACCTCAGGTGATCCATCTGCCTCGGCTTCCCAAAGTGCTGGAATTAGAGGTGTAGGCCACTGTACCTGGCCCCTATATGTCAATCAATCAATTTATTTTAGCTTTTAAACTGTGAACATATTGATTATTGCTTTGCAAATACCTCAAATGATAGAGCAGCTTTAATTTTACATGACTAAGACCACAGAGAAACACTGAACCTACCTCGGTTTTTTGGGTAGTGAGCACTACCACTGGTATAGAGAGAATGCAGTAGAAAAAGAGCCCCTGTGTGGGGCAGGTGCACAGGGGAGACTAAATGTTGAGAAGATAGCATAAATATTAAACAAGTGAAACCAAACAAAAACCTACTAGAAATACTGTTCCATCCCCAATCTCAAACTGTGCTAAAGGAAGTTGAAACTAGAAGTACAGTGGAGGTTATAACATTAATAGTAAAACTTAAACTAGCTCAACTCCTATCTATTCTGACTTACCTCTGCAACTTTCACACTATTATCATAACAGAAGTAATATGCACATTTCCAGTCATAAATACTGTGCTATTTATCTCACAAATACTATGCTATTTACCTTAGTTGCAACTAGTCTGAACAATATGCATGACATTCAGTGAAAATTATGAGATGTAAAACAACAACCAGGGTATGGTATATCTTTATATAAATTACACAGATGGCTGCAATAAATGAGCATTCTGTTGTTGTTGGGTGGAGTGTTTTATAAATGTCAATTAGATCTTGTTGATTGATGGTTTTATTTTTATATTCTTGATGTTTTTCTGTCTACATGGTTGTGATGGTTAATTTTAGGCACAAAATTGATTGGATTAGGAAATACTTAGAGAACTGCCAAAGCATTATTTCTGGGTGTGTCTGTAATGGTGTTTCTAGAGGAGATTGGCATGTGAGTCAGTGAACTAAGGGAGAAAGCACTGCCCTCGATGGGGGCAGGCACTGTGCAATTGGCTAGAGACCCAAATAGAACAAACACAGAGAAAAGGTGAATTTTTTTTCTCTCTCTCTCCTGGAGTTGGGACACCCTTCTGCCCTGGGACATCAAAACTTCCTGTTATCAGGAGTTTGGACTTTGGTACTTAGAAAATTTTTCCTCCTCCTCCAACACCTCACTCCCAGGTTCTCAGGGCTTTGGCCTTGGACTGAGAGTTACGCCATCAGCTACCCTGGTTCTAAGGCTTTAGGACATGGAATGAGCCATGCTATTGGCATCCCAGGGTATCCAGCTTGCAGATGGCCTACCAGGGGACTTCTCAGCCTCCATAATTGTATGGGCCAATTCCTGTAATAAATTTCATGCCACATATCTATGTGTATTTATATCTTATTTGTTCTGTCTTGCTGGAAAACCCTAATACAGTGTTCTATCAATTGTTGAGAGGGGACTGTTGAAGTCTCTTAACTATAATTATAGATTTGTGTGTTTCTTCTTTTAGCTCTAACAGTTTTTGCTTCACATATATTTTTTTAAAATTTTTTTATTTGAAAAATAAAAAATGTATATATTTATGGTATACAACATGGTATTTTGAAATACATATACATTTTGGAATGGTCAAATCAAGCTAATTAACATGTATCAGCTCACTTTTTTGTGGTGAGAACATTTTAAATCTCTTCTAGCAATTTTTGAGTATACAGTATATTAACTATACTCATCATGTTATACACTAGATCTCTTGAACTTATTCCTGCTGTCAGTGAAACTTTGTATCATTTGACCAATATCTCCCTGTCCTACCACAGCTCTCCAATACCTAGTAACTACCATCTACTCTCTGCTATAAGTTTTCCATTTTTAGGTTCCACATATAAGTGAGATTATGTGGTATTTGTCATTCTGTGCCTGGCTTTTTTCTATAAAACATAATATTTTCTATGTTCATTAACGTGGAAAATGACAAGATTCCCTTCTTTTTAAAGCCTAAATTATGATACATTGTATATATATGTTATATGTTTTTCATCCATTCATTCACTGATGGATATTTAGTTTAATTCTTCATCTTGGCTATTTTAAAGAATCTTTAGCGAGTGAGGGAATGCAGATATCTGTTTGACACAATAATTAATATTTCCAGCTGGGTGTGGTGGCTCTTGCCTGTAATCCAATCCTGATCAACATGGAGAAACCCTGTCTCTACTAAAGATACAAAAAATTAGTCAGGTGTGGTGGTGCATACCTGTAATCCTAGCTACTTTGGAAGGCTGAGGCAGGAGAATCACTTGAACCTGGGAGGCAGACGTTGTGGTGATCCCAGATCGTGCCATTGCACTCCAGTCTGGGCAAGAAGAGCAAAACTCCATCTCAAAAAAAAAAATTTCCTTGGGATATATACTTAGTCATGGGACTGTTGGATAATATGGTAGTTTTGTTATTTTTTGAGGAACCGCCACACTATTTTCCATAATTGCTATACTAATTCACATATATTTCATTTCTGTTATATTTGGTGCATACACATTTAGGATTGATATGTCTTCCTGGAGAATTAACTCCTATATCATATACGGTGTCCCTTTGTCCCTGCTTTTGTTCTCTTTGAAGTTGATTTTAGATATTGTCACTCACACTTTTTTGATTAAAATATTTGACTAAAATGTTTGCATGGTGTATACTTTTCCATTCCTTTATTTTTAATCTACCTATATAATTTTATTTAGAGTGAGTTTTTAAAATCCTTTTATTAAAATAATCTGCATATGTATATATTTAAAAATATTTTAATGTTTATTTTAGGTTCCGGAGTATATGTGCAGGTTTGTTGTATAGGTAAAGTTGTGACTTGGGGGTTTGGTGTACAGATTTCTTTGTCATACAGGTACCTGACAGTTTTTTTTTTTCCTGAACCACTTTCTCTTCTTACTCTCCACCCTCAAGTAGGCCCCAGCATCTGTTGTTCCTCACTTTTCTGTCCATGTGTTCTCATTATTTAGCTCCCACTTTTAAGTGAGACTGTACAGCATTTGTTTTTCTGTTCCTGCATTTGTTTGCTGAGGGTAATGGTGTCCAGCTTCTTCCATGTTCCTGCAGAGGACATGGTCTCAGTCTTTCATATGGCTATATAGTATTCCATGGTGTATATGTTCCACGTTTTCTTTATCCAGTGTACTATTGATGGGCATTTAGGTTGATACCATGTCTTTCTTACTGTGAATAGTGCCACAGTGAACAGTCATGTGCATATGTGAACAGTCATGTCCATAAAGATGGTAGAATGATTTATATTCTTTTGTGTATATACCCAGTAGTGGGATTGCTGTGTTGAATGGTAGCTCTGTTTTAAATTCTTTGAGGAATTGCCACACTGCTTTCCACAATAGTTAAACTAATTTGAAGTGATATTTTTGTATTCAGCATATGGCTAGGTTATATTTAAAACCCACTCTGCTAATCTATTTTAATTTGTGTATGTAGACTGGGTACTTATTCTTCTCCTTCCTGCCGCCATGTGAAAAAGGACATGTTTGCTTCCCCTTCTGTCATAATTGTAAGTTTCCCAAGGTATCCCTGTCATGCTGAACTGTGAGTCAATTAAAACTCTTTCTTTTATAAATTATCCTGTCTTCAGTATGTCTTTATTAGCAGCCTGAGAACATATTAATACAGGCTTAAATATTCCATTTTTTATTTTATTTTTCTATTTTCTACTCTGTGTTATTTTCCCCCTCTATTTTATTTTCCATGCCTTCTGGTGGGTGACTTGAACAGTTTTACAGTTCGTTTCAATTTATACTGTTTTTATATAGCTTCTTTTTAGTGGTTGTTTTAGAAATTACAGTATAAATACAAAACATATCACAGTCTCCTGGTGTTAATATTTTACTAGTTTGAGTAAAGTATAAAAACTTTATCATCCTTAACATCCCTTTATCCTCCACATGCAAAACAGAATTATGTTAAATATTTTTTCTACATATTTAGGACAACATTAGAAGTATTATATGTTTTTCCTTAACTGTTAAGCATAAGTCAGAATACTCAAGAGGAGAAAAAATGTCTATTGTATTTATTAATAATTTAGCTTACAGAATTCCTTTTTATTTCCTGATATCCCAAAGTTTCTTCTTTTATTATTTTATTTTTCCTTAGAGAACTTCACTTAGCCTTTCTCTTAGGATAGATTTGCTGGTAATAAATCATCTTAATTTTCTTTCTTCTGAAAATGTTTTGATTTCTCCTTCATAGATAAAAGATATTTTTGCAGGTATAAGATTCTGAGTTGACAGTTATTTTCTTTTGGCACTTGAAAAATATTGTTATACTTCCTTCTGGCCTCTTTGGTTTCTCATGTACATCCACCAACATTCCAATTGTTTTTACCATAAAACTAAATTGTCATCTATCCTTGTATGAGTTTGTTTTCACATTGCTATAAAGAATTATCAGGGATTGGGTAATTTATAAAGGAAAGAGGTTTAATTGATTCACAATTCCTCATGGCTTGGAAGACCTCAGGAAACTTAAAATCATGGCAGAAAGGAAAAGGGAAGCAAAGCTCATCTTATATGGCAGCAGGAGAGAAGGAAAATGAGGTGGGGAACTGTCAAACACGTTTAAACTATCAGATCTTGTGAGAACTAAATTACTATTGTAAGTACAGCATGGGGAAAACTTCCCTCATCATCCAGTCACCTCCCACCAAGTCCCTCCCTTGACATGTGGAAATTACAATTTGAGATGAGATTTGGGTGGGGACACAAAACCAAACCATGTCATTCCACCCCTGGCCCTTCCTAAATATTATGTCCTTCTCTTATTTCAAAACACAATTATGCCTTCCCAACCATCTTCCAAAATCTTAACTAATTTTCCAGCATTAACTCAAAAGTTAATGTTTAAAATTGCATCTGAGACAAGGCAAGTTCCTTTTGCCTAAGAAGGATTTGTAAAATCAAAAACAAGGTAGTTACTTTTAATATACAATGGGAGTACAGGCATTGAGTAAATGCTCCCATTCCAAAAAGGAAAAATTGACCAAAACAAAGGGGCTAAAGGTTCCATGCAAGTCTGAAACCCAGCAGGGCAGTCATTAAATGTTAAAACTCTGAAATAAACACCTGTGGCTCCATGTCTCACATCGAGGGCACACTGATGCAAAAGGTGGGCTCCCAAGGCCTTTCACTCCTGTGACTGCAGGTACAGCCTCTGGCTGCTTTCATGGACTGGCCTTGAGTGCCTGTGGCTTTTCCAGGTGTATGGTGCAAGCTGCCAATGGATCTACCATTCTGTGTTCTGGAAGACAGTGGCCTTCTTCTCACAGCTCCACTAGATAGTATCCCAGTGGGGACTCTGTGTTGGAACTCCAACCCTGTATTTCCCCTTTGCACTGTCCTAGCAGAGGTTCTCGACGAGGACTCTACCCCTGCAGCAGACTTCTGCCTGGACATACAGGCATTTCTATACATCCTCTGAAATCTAGGTGGAGGTTCTCAATCCTGAACTCTTGGTTATTTTGCACCTGCAAGCCCAATACCACATGGAAGGCACCAATGCCTGGGACTTGCAACCTCTGAAACAATGGCCCAATACCTTGGCCCCCTTAGCTGCTGGAGTGGCTAAGTCACAGGATGCCACTTTCTGGGACTGCACAGTGCAGCACGGCCCTCAGCCCACCCCACAAAACCAATTTTCCCTCCTAGGCCTTCAGGCCTGTGATAGGAGGGGCTGTTGTGAAAATCTGACATGCCTTGGACATTTTGACCATTGTCTTGGATGTTAACATTGTACTCCTCATTGTTCATGCAAATTTCTATAGCCAGATTGAATTTTTTTAATGAGAAAATGGGCTTTTATTTTCTACTGCATGTTCAGGCTGCAAATTTTCCAAAATTTTACTCTGCTTCCCATTTAAACATAAGTTCCAATTTCAGATTATTTCTTTGTGAGTACATATGACTGTAAGCTTTCAGAAAAAGTCAGATCACATCTTGAATGCTTTGCTGCTTAGAAATTTCTTCTACCAGATATCCTAAATCATCTCTCTCAAGTTTGACATTCCACAGATCCCCAAGGCAGGAGCACAGTGCTGCCAATCTCTTTGCTAAAACATAGCAAGAGTGGTTCTTTGCTCCAGTTCCCAATAAGTTCCTCATCTTCATCTGAGACCACCTCAGCCTGGACTTCATTGTCCATATCACTATCAGCATTTTGGTCAAAACCATTCAACAAGTCTCTAGGAAGTTTCAAACTTTCCCACACCTTCCTGTCTTCTGAATCCTCTAAACTATTCCAACCTCTGCCTTGTTGCCCAGTTCCAATGTAGCTTCCACATTTTCAGGTTATCTTTATAACTGCACCCCACTACCAGTACAGATTTTTTGTATTAATCTGTTTTCACACTGCTATAAAGAACTACCTGAGACTGGATAATTTATAAAGGAAAGTGGTTTAATTGACTCACAGTTTCACATGTCTAGGAGGGCCTCAAGAAACTTACAACCGTGATGGAAGGTGAAGACGAAGCAAGGTATGTTTTACATGGCAGCAGGAAGGAGGGAAAGTGAGGTGGTGGTGGGGAGTACTGCCAAACATCAAATCTCATGCGATATCACTATCATGAGAACAGCATGAGAGAAACCACTCCCATAATCCAGTCACTTCTCAACAGGTCCCTCCCTTGACACATGGGGATTATAAATCAAGATGAGATTTGGGTGGGGTCACAGAGCTAAACCATATCACTCCCTAAATGCCTTTAAGAGTTTTTTTCCTTGTTGCTTAGTTTTCAGGAGTTCAATTTTGATGTGTTTTGGGGTTAATTTCTTTGGGCTTATATTGTATGAAGTTTTCAGATTCTTCAATTTGTAGTTTTATGAAGTTTTGGGGTTAAATTTGGAAAGTTTCCAGCCAGTTTTATTTTAGTACATTTAGAGTTCTACCCTCTTTTCTCACTCCTTCTCAGACCCTGGCGATAACTGAATCAGGTTTTTTTGTTATATTCTCTAAAATCCCTGAGACTCTGTTCATTTCTTGTTTCTAGTTTATTGTATCTCTGTGTTTAGATTGTGTTACATATTTTTTTTTATTTTTCAATTCACTTATTTTTCCCCCCTTGCTTCCATTTTTCTGTTGATCTCATCTACTAAGCATTTTATTGAGATTATATATATATATATTTTTGCTGAAGTTTTCTGTTTTCTTCATTTGTTTCAAGCTTTCTTTTGGGTAATTGTTGAATCATTTTTATGATGGCAACTTAAAAATTTTTGTCAGGTAATTCTAACAAATCTGTCTCTTGGGAATGACACTTAATAATTCCTTTTTAAAATTCAGTTTGAGATCTTCTTGGTTCTTGGTATGACAAATATTTTTTAACTGATATCTGGACAGTTTTATATTATGCTATGAGATCCTGTGTGTTATTTAAAACTGTTTTATCTGGATTTATGTGACAACACCTCAGCAGGGGAAGATCTCCCTTGTTACTGCTGGATAGAAGAAGTGATATAGGGTCCTCACAACAGTGTGCTCTGTTGACAAATGGTGTGGGAAAGCTGTTCATTACTGCTTGGTGAGATTGCAAGCTTAAGAGTTCCAATTCCATATGTGTCTCTACTGGCACTGCGAGGTGTAGGCTTGTTAGGGGCTGGAAGAGATGAAAGGCTTGGATTCCTACTTGGCCACCTCTGAAATAATTCTGGCAGGTAGGAGCTTGGAGTGCTATATTACAGGAGGTCAATGTTTCTTAGTGGCCTTTGTTATGATGGTTGGGTGGAGTCAGTTTTTTTTTCCCCTGGATTGAATATAGCAGAAGAATTATTTTCTAAAAGTTTTCTGTCTTGCTAATAAACCCCTTTCTTGTTCTATTGACTAGAGAAGCTTTTGTTAGGGTTTTATATGCATCTGTTAACATTTCAATGTGCTAGCTTCTTCAGCTGAAAGCCTGTAATATATGAGGCAAAATGAACAAACAAACAAAAATCGCAACAAATCAAGTGATACATCGCTATGTCATTCCTTGGGTCTTGTGGTCCCTAGATAGTCTTCCTTCTTTTTTCTACACTTCAGATTCTACTTATGTTTGATATATCATATCCAGAATTCTTAATTGTACTTAGTGGGAAGCATAAGGAAAAGTATGTCTACCTATATTCCTGGAAGTGGATGTCTCTTTGTTGCCATTGTTGTTTTAACTGATGCTTTGTCTTTACTAGTTTCCCACTTTCTAAATTGGCATAGTAGTTTTACTGATAGACTTTCAAGTATAAAATATATTCCATTTGGACAGAATTATGTAAGAAATGAAATAGAGACATGAGTTCAAGAAGAAAAAAGATACCAAATTTTTGAGTGTTGAAGAAGATTGTTTAGATACATTTTTAAAAATGTTTTATTTTTAATGGGTACATAATAGTTGTGCATATTTATGGACTACATGTGATATTTTGATACAAGATTACAAGGTGTAATAATCAAGTCAGGGTAATTGGAATATCCATAACTTCAAGCATTTCTTATTTCTTTGTGCTAAGAAAGTTACAATTTCAGTCTCCATTATTTTGAAACATACAATAATTGATAACTACAGTTGCCCTATTTTGCTACTGAACACTATATCTTACTTCTGTCTAATTGTATTTTTGTACCCATTAACCTTCTCCGTATTACCCTTCCCAGCCTCTGGTAACCATCATTCTACTTTTTGTCATCATGAGTTCATTTTTTTTAGTTCCTACATATGAGTGAGAACATGCATTATTTGTCTTTCTGCACTCTGTTTATTTCACTCACCGTAATGACCTCTGGTTCACTTTATGTTGGTGCAAATGACAAGATTTCATTCTTTTTATGGCTGAATAATAATTCATTGTATATATATATAACATATTTTCTTTATCCATACATCCATTCATGGCCTCTTAGGTTGCTTCCATATCTTGGCTATGGTGAATAGCGCTGCAATAGAAATGGAAATGCAGATATCTCTTCAATATACTGACTTCTTTTCTTTTGGCTATATTCCTAGCAGTGGGATTGTTGGGTCATATGGTGGTTCTATTTTTAGGTTTTTGAGAAACCTACATACTGTTTTCCATTGTTGTACATTCCCATCAATAGTATACAACTGTTCTGCTTTCTTGGTGTTCTTGCCAGCATGTGTTATTTTCTGTCTCTTTGATAATAGCCACTTTAATGTGGGTGAGATGATATTGATGTTTCATCTCTAGAATTGCTACTTTATTTTAAAAATTATTTTGATCTCTTTCTTAAATTTCCTTCACAGAATTCTGAATTCCTTCTCTGTGTTACCTTGAAGTTTGTTGAGCTTCCTCAAAACAGCTATCTTGAATTCCCTGTTTGAATGGTTGCATATCTCTGTCACCCCAAGATTGACCACCTGGCATCTTATTCAGTTTGTGTGGTGAGGCCATGTTTTCCTGAATGTTTCTGATATTTGTGGACGTTCATTGATGTCTGGCATTGAAGATTTAGGTACTTCTTGCAGTCCTCTCGGTCTGGGCTTGTTTGTACTCATCCTTCTTGAGAACCATCTCCAAGAGGGAGAGGATTGAGTGTTGTTAGCTAAGATAAGAGAGGGGATTGAGTGTTAGCTAAGATAACAGAGGGGATTGAGTGTTGTTGTCTAAACCTGTGGTCACTGAAGCCATTTTAGCACTGGGAGGAGCCCTAAGCCCAGGAATACTGTGACATTTGTAGACTCCTAGGTACATAGCCTTGGTTAACTGGGGAAGATAATGAGGAATTTGCTGGGATATCTGTTACCAGGCAAAGTCTCTCATTCTCCTTCCTCTCTTTTTTAGTCAGGAGGCATCTCTCTCTGTACTGGGCTGCCTGAAGTCAGGGAAGGGGTAATGTGGGTACTTCTGTGGCCATCAGAGCTGGTACCATAATGGATCACACCTGAAGCCTATGGCCTTCTAGACCAGGTCAGTACTGGGACTCACTCAGGCCCACAGTTACTACTGCCTTGTTGCTATTAGTCAGAGGGTACTGAATGTTGCCAGGACTGGGTCCATCCCACCAGGGCAGCAGATTCCCTTCTGACACAGAGTGGGTCTAGAAATGTTCAGAAGCAAAGGCTTAGAACTGGGGGCTTGGGGAATATGCCTGGTTCTTTATTTTACTGTGGTTGGGCTGGTACCCGAGTTTCAAGACAAAGTCCTCTGTATTCTTCCCTCTCCTCCTTCCAATTGAAAGAATTTTCTCCCTGTGCTTCACTGCCTAAAGGTGGGGTTGGGAATGGGTAATGCAGGCACACACACAGCCACTGGAGGTGATGTCACACAGGGTATATCCCTGGGCTAATGCCTCTGAGACCAGGGCAGCACCAGGATTGCCTAAAGACTGTAGTCTTTGTCACCTGATGGCCACTCAAATTTATTCAGGGACCCAGGCCACTTTAGTGAGCCATTGGTAAAGCTGGCTGGGACTCAGGCTCCACAGGCTGAGCAAAGACTCTCCTTGGGCCCAGGGCTGGCCTCCATGCTCCCTCTATTGGCACTAGCCGACTTCTGTTCTGTATTATGTTCTACTGTGACAGTGCAGCATTGCATTAGAATGCAAAGTCCCATGCTCACTTTTCTCTCCCTCCCTGGAACACAGGGATTCTCTCTCCACACTGAGCCACCTGGGGTTGGGGGAAAAGTGGTATAGGCAATGCAAGATTGTCCTTCCTACCTTCTTCAATGCCTCTTTCCTTACTATGATATTAAAACCAGATACTGTGATTGTTCACCTGATTTTTTGGTTCAAATAAAGGTACTTTCTTGCATGGATAGTTGTTAATTTGGTTTTCCTGTGGGGGGTTGATCATTGGAGAGTTCTATTTGATCATATTCTCTGCTCTTTAGACACATTTATAAAGAGAGATTTAACAGTTTTATTTTAAAATGTTATATTTACATGAAACTGGGAATTACATCCTTTGGAACTACAAAAACTGATTTAACAATGGCAATCCATTTAAAAATGGGCAACATGTTACAAAGTTTCAAAAGAATATTTAGGAAATATGCCAGGAAAAAGGTTTGAATCCATGGCTCTGGGGTATGTGCTTGATTTTGAAATCACTTGACTCTGTATATGAATAGCTTGAGAGAATGTGAAATCATTTTCCAAAGTATTTTTGTCTGTTTACACTCCCATCAGCAGTGCATGACAGTTCCCAAAGTTCCATGTCCCTGCCAGCACGGATATTATCAGATTTTAAATTCTTGCTACTATAGTCAGAGTAAAATGTTGACTAATTATCATTTAAATTTGCATTTTTCTAATTGTTGATGCAATTAAGCACCTTTCAGTGGTCTATTTTCACATTCGTTTCTCCTTCATTTAAGTAGCTGGCATTGTCAATACTTATATTTCTCCCCTGCCCCTAAATTTTCTACTGGTTAATTATAATTTTCATATTGACCTAGAGGCATTCTTTGTTACTTCACTAATGTTTTGTCAGTTACTGTCTTGATACGACTTTTCATAGCTTATGGGTTATATATTCACTCTCATTATGGTGTTTTTGATGAATGTAATAATTGCAATTTTAATGAAGCACTATCAATCTTTTTTTTTTAAGTTTGCTTTTATGTCTTACTTGGAAAATTTCTTACCCTCCAGCCATAGAAATATTTGATTTTTCTTTTGAATGTTTTTGTAACCTTGATGCTTACATTTAAATCTCTAATTCACCTGAAATTAATTTTAGTGTAAGAGACGATACAGGATTTTGTTTACATTTTTTTCCTATTGTTTGAATACAACTTATTGAACACTTTTCTCTTTATCTCTTATATTGAAAATGCCACTTCTGTCACAAGTTGTTTTCAAATGTTCATGGAATTCAAGTTAGATTCAGTCTGTTTCTCTCTCTCCCTCTTTGAGTGACTATCATACTGTTTTAATTACTTTGGCTTTAAAAGAAACATTGATTTAATAAATAAATTTTTCAGTTTCTCTGATCTTATTCCTGCCAAGAATTCTTAAATAATTATGCTTGAAGTCATTTTATTTATTTCTATTGCTGGCTATTATTCTCATTTAATTGTTAATAATTTTTTAATGACTGAAGTGGTTTCAGGGCAAGATATTGCAAAATAAATAATATAAGGAAGGGGCCAATCAGTGGTCTGGGCTAGCAGGAAATCTTCCTGGCTCTCAGTAGAATTTTATGGGATAGAATGTATGTATATGTGCACCTTTGTGTGTGTATGTGCACATTTATAGTTTAGACTTATCTCATTTTTGAGGATAAAATGGGGGCTGTCCTTGTACTTTCCTATTTGTGATTTCTTCTCTGCATTGCTATGGTAATTACAAAGAATGCCTGTATATTTCTTCATTTAATCTTTGTCTTCTCTGCAACTTTGTATTTTCAAACAAGTAGTAGAAAGTTCTTGCAACTGGCCCATACACTCTGTTATAAATGTTCCAAACCAGAGGTTGTTGGTTTTGATCTTTCTGTCTCTACCTGAGATTTTACTGGCAAGCAAATTTATTTTTTTTTCCCTTTACTTTGGTCACATTTGTACTTCATTTAGTAGTCCTTCCTTATGTATTTTGAAGTTGGTATCAAGAGTATTTATTAGTATTAATAAGGACAAAATTTCCATTATATTTTCTAGATCTTGTATGGAAGTTTAAATTTTCCCTCTAATGGTTCAATAATTGAGTCTACTAAAATAAGCTGACAAAAAAATAGGTGAACAGGAGAAAAGGCATACAAATTCAATACCATGCAAATACACAGAAGTGGTACAAAGTGTGAAACTCAAGGACGGACCAGATGATTGAAACTTAAATACCCTCTTCATAGGTGAAAGGTGAGTGGGAGATTTTGGCAATTTTGGAGAAAGAGTCAGTAATTAGTAGGGGAAAAGAATGGGCCTGAAGAATAGATAATAATCTGAGACAAAGTTCACCTGAGCTCTAGGAAAGGTGGCAACAAGTTAAGGGAAGATTGAGGGGTAGAACTGCATTAGGAACAAAAGTTGTCTTATAAAGTTCCTTAGGTAATAGACCTCAGAAGAACAGATGAAAAGTCTCTCTGGGCAGGTGTGGTGATAACTTTTAGTTTCTTCTTTGGTGATCAATCTTCCCTGGTTAATGAGATTTCGGATAGGAGACTGAAGAAAATTGTATTTCTTTTAAAAGAACTACCCTCAGTCACATAAGGGAAACTTAGAGATAGCCATCTCTTCATCTCAAAGGAGAAACAAGGTAAAGGGCAAAGAAATCTTGATTTGGTGGAAGCTTCTAAGGCCTTCCAACTTTCTTTAATTCCAAGTGCACAGCTTGGAAGTGCATACTTTGGGTTATTGTTTTCTGAGCCTTAACACTCTCCTTGCTTTCAACTGATTTTAGAAAAAAAAGTCATGAAAAGGTTTTTACATATCCAACCTAAAAATCTCAGCGTGATGTTTGAAGTCATTAAAATTCTATATTTATTAAAGAAATTGTGGAATTTTATGTAAAATTTCTATAGTTTTATGTTTGATCAGCATGGTATTCTGGAGATGGTCTACTTCAGTTGGGAAAAAATTTTTAATAAATATCATGACCTTGAAAAAGTTATACTGTATAATGCAATAAAGAGTACATGATGAAGTATGTTTGCAGATTTCAATTTTACTATGTAATGTGTTTTGGCAAAGTGATAGTAGATTATATTTTTGAAATTCATAAATATGTTCCATGATAAATTTGTATTTGCTCTTTGTCGTTTTCTGACATACAACTCTTAAAACCCTTTGAATGTCCAGGGTAAGAGTCTCTTTTGTATGCTAATTAATGACTGCTGGATAGGGGCCACTAGATTGCCTTAGGATGGGTACTGGTTGCCAGAAAGACTAACTCATGTTTAGAGGGTTAGAAGTTGCAACCCATCCTCTGATCTCCGGGGAAGTTGTGGCTGGAGAGTGAGTCTGATCATCAATGGTCAGTGATTTAATCAATCATGCCTATATAATGGAAACCCCGTAAAAACCCCTAAACAATGTGGTTTGGAGAGCTTTTGGGTTGGTGAACACAGGGAGGTGATGGGAGGGTGGTATGCCTTAGAAAACCTGGAAGTTCCTTGTACCTGGCCACCTCCCCATACCTTGCCCTATGCATTTCTTCCATTTGGTTGTTCTTGAGTTGTATTCTTCATAGTAAACTGGTAGTAATAACTAAGTAACAACCTGGTGGAACAGGAGACACTTTCATGTGAGTATAATAAAGGGCTTACATGGGACTAGAACTAAGCCTCTCAGTTATACCAAGCTATCCATGATAGATGAGAGATTTGATGAGAACCTCACAGCTCTCTTGGAAAGGTTAAGAGAGGCCTTGGTAAAAGACACCTCTCTATCTCCTCATTCAGTCAAGGGACAACTAATCCTAAAGGATAAATTTAGTACTCAGGCAGCCCCTTAAATCAGTAGAAAGCTGCAGAAACAGACCCTGGGACCAGAGACAGTAATTTAGAGAATCCCCTGAAAATGGCCACCTTAGTCCTTTACAACAGGTCACTGGAATAGAGTCTTGAATTCAATATACCTATGTAAAGGCCTGGGAAGCTGATGGAATTACCTCCGTAAACCTAGAAGAGCACCCAAAGTTCCAATGTCAAGAGATTGGGGACCTCAAGCTAAAAATCACCAAAGATCACTGTTAATAGTTAACTTTCCATGAACATCCTCTGTGTGTAGTCTTGCCTATACTTACTGTTCTTACTTTCATTCTGTTCTATACCATGGGTGGGGTAGACTGTTGTTTTCAGAATGATTAATGCCTTTCACTTCTTATTTCTGTAATCTTTGGCACTAGATTTTCTGCTTTTAAACTTCTCTTTGTATAATACGCATATTTGACCCATGCACACTTAACCTTGTACAACATGTTTCTTCTTGCCTAGAAGCCATCAAACTTCAAACAGCCAGGCAACCAGAGCCTCAGGTGATGGCTTCCTTTTGCTGTGGAACCTTAGGTAGACCTCTAGGAGGAATGTGACTGCCACTCTCTCCAAAACAACTCTCCCTGTTAGCTGGAGGGGGCTAAAATCAGTCATTCTTGGCTGGGTATGGTGGCTCACATCTGTAATCCCAGCACTTTGGGAGGCCAAGTAGGGCAGATCACGAGGTCAGGAGTTGGAGACCAGCCTGACCAACATGGTGAAACCCTGTCTCTACTAAAAATGCAAAAAAATTAGCCAGGCTTGGTGGAATGTGCCTGTAATCTTGGCTACTTGGGAGGCTGAGGCGGGGAAATTACTTGAACCAGGGAGGTGGAGGTTGCAGTGAGCCAAGATCACGCCACTGCACCCCAGCCTGGGCAATGAAGTGAGGCTCTGTCTCAGAAAAACAAAAAGCAAAATCAAAAACCCAGTCATTTTCTGTATTCTAATGACAGTAAGATGTGCCTCTTCAGAGGGGAGAAATGTTAGGGACAGAAGACAGGGAAATTCTCAGCGGAAGAGGATGGGGTTCCTGAAGAAGGTCCCACCATCAAGCCAAAAAGCCTAATACTGCAGCCCAAAAGTGAGAACTTTACATCCCCATTGTCCTGCTGGAATGTTGCCTTTTCCTAAACCACCCATGGTCTGCCCCACCGTCATCCTATGCCCACAAAAACCCCAGGACCTGCCAGCAGAGAACGGAGAAGCAACTGGACATCAGAGACTGTGGCTGGACATCAGAGGGAAGCAGGACAGCTTGACGGCATAGCTTTGAAAAACAGTCCAGCCATTCCCAGAAGATACCTTCCTGCTCTGTCCGCACTTTCATCAGGAATAAGATCCCTCATGTTTATCACCTTCAGTTCATTCATGTGACCTCGTTCCTCCTGGATGCTGAACAGGAGCTCAGGTGTGGGTACCAAAGGCTGTCACCCTGACCCTCCACTGAGCCGTTAACATTTAAGCTTTGTGTGATGGCCAAGTTAAAGGAGCACTAACTGTAACACTCCCGTGGGTTTCAGGGTCACAGGCACTTCCCCCTAGAAGTTGCTACAGGGCCCACATGGAGCTTTGCTCCTGCTGGCACTTAAGCCACTTGCCCCAGCTCCTGCGCCTGTTCACTTGCATGTCCCCCTCCTGCAAGGGGTGAAGTGCAGTAGGTCTGAGTGAGTGGAATTCGTCCCTGATAGTGCTGATGTGGCTGGCTGGTTCCATGGCTCCTGCACCTTAGTTCCCACCCATGAAAGGGTCAGGGAAATATTCTTCTTCACTAGGACTTATAACAGTCAACAGAAGTGAACGCAGTTTGTGGGACTGAGCCCTTAACTTATGGGGTGTTATACTAACTCCAGGTAGATAGTGTCAGAACTGAGTTGAATTGTGGGACATCCAGCTGTTAGCGATTTGGAGAAATGGTGTTGAAAGAGACACCACACATTCAGCGTCAGAGATGTTGTGAAAAAAGTAGATTCCTGATTTATTAAAATATACATTTGAAGAAAATCTAATGAAATTGGTTATATTATTTTTGATAACATGAGATAAACAGATAGTATTCATTAAGCTTATACAATATATCTAGTAATGAACATATAACTTAATAGATATGAGAACTGACTTTCTAGTATTAAGAAAGAGAATTACTAACTGTGACTAGCACATAATACAAATCCAAAAAGAGCTATAGAGATCATTTTTTATTTTGAAATATCTAACTTGATGGTAATCATGTATATGAAACAGTAGATACAGGATAATTTATGAATATGCTATCTCATTGCCAGTTTATTATTTTAAAGGCTCTTCATTTTAAGGTGATATAATTTTAGGTAAGAGAAGGTGTTTGGGGTAAGTTCTGTCCTCACTAGAGTTGTCTTACTCTTATTGGGTCTTGGATTAAAACCTGGTCCTCCGTATCATTGTCAACTCTTTAGTATTGACAAATACTCCTAGAGCAAAATCCTCCATGAATATAGGATTCATATCTCTGGATTTCTCATTTATCTTGGTACAGTTATTCCTCATTCTATTTTTAGTTCTTTAATTTTTTTCTTTCCAAATTTTCTCCAGATTTTTAATTTGTCATTTATGGAGACTAGGAGGTTAATCTCAATTACCTTGCTTTCCAGTACTGGATAGGATAGTCCTATATATTTTGTAAGCTTCAGAATTTAAATGGTTGTCCTAATGACACTAATGTCCTAATGGCTGTCCTAATGACACAAAGGAGATTGAGATTCCAATTATGTGTTATAAAGCATCACATGACATCATTATTCTTTGCTACAGTTGCAACAACCAAAAATAAAAAGCATTCAGAAGCATTTTTAAAGGCATCTTATCTTATGAATTAGTATTAAACTCTGATTTTATGCATAAAGTTACATTTGTTTTATGAATATTTTATTATTGGGTCATAAAATTTTTTAGCTACAATTAATGCAAGATTCTTTAATTTTTTAAATAAGCCTTTCATTAATAAATCAGTGGTGTTCATTCCTGTTGCTGGTGCCTTAGAATAGCAAAGGTACTTTATAGTATATATCTGGCTGTAGCATTTGTCCTTTCTTTACTGCACTGCATATTTACTGTGACTTCTAGATAAGTTACTGATTATTGGTATCAGAGATCTATTGTCTTTCATGCTATTTGTGTAATGGGGCCTTGCAATTATTCCTAATGATGAAGTCTCCCGAAAATTCTTGAACTAATCTTTTTAGTCAGTAATAATTTCTTCCAAAATAATGTATCTTACAAAATTATAAAGTAATATCTGTAAGTTATATTTTTCCCATAAGGGCAATATCTAATTTTGATGTAACAAATGTTTATTAAATAACTATTATTAAAGTTTTTGGTACTGGGGATTCAGCAGTAAGTAATACAAATCTTGTGCCAGTTTTCATAAGTTTTAGAGACTATTGTAATTTCACAGCCCCTAATCAATTTTATTAACTTTTATCAAGCCCAATTAGTTAACAAAATTCTGGATTTCTTATAGAGCTATAACATAATATTTTTTATACTTAAAGCATCTGAGAGCCTAATCTCTTTATGAGAATTTGTTGGCTTTATCACTGAAGAATGGTACAACATAATTTGGTGTAAAGTTACATGCTTTAGGTTCTGAAACTCACAATATTATAGTAGCTATATTTTTGCTTTTGATTATTTTAAGTTGAGGCTATTTTTACCTTTGTGAAGCTACCAGGAAACAGAATCTTTAATGGTTCTTATCTTAGGGAGCTGGGAAGGATACAGGGTGAAGGGTAAAATATGTTGGAGTCAGGCAAGGACTGAAATCCTTGCCCTGCCACTTAGTAAATGACCTTGAATAAGTTATTTAACCTTTCTGAGCCTCAGTTTATTTTTCTATAAACTAAGTATTATAATAGCTACCTTGGTGGGTTTTGAGAGCACTCACAAGAGAGATGCTTCTCTACTTACAATGGGGTTATATCCTGACAAGCCCATCATAAGTTGAAAATATCATTAAGTCAAAAATGCATTTAATATTCCAATAAACCTATTATGAAAGTTGAAAAATTGTAAATCAAAGCATCATAAATCCAAATGCTCCTTGAGTTACAACGTGGTTATGTCCCAATAAGCCATAGTAAAGACAACAAAAAACCATTATAAGTCAGAGATCATCTGCATAACATAGGTGATTATGTAGCCCATGGTAGCTGTTATGAGTATTGTAACAGACATAGATGATAACAGCTACCATTTTCTTTCTTTCTCTATCACCAAGTAGTGCCAAAACACAGGTTCCAGTCCAAACAAGGAAGAAAGTTACTTTTTCTTCCCTTTAATTCTAAAATCTTTTTTGGGGGGCTTTACATTAAGGCAACTGGTAAAGACTTGGTTGCATTCTCCATCAAGTAAAAGCATTAAAGTCATCTAATTGTAAATTAAATGATAAGCCTGCTTCACTGTGGGATATGAAACTTATGAATATGAGGTCAAATTTCTCTTGCTGCGAAAAGAATAATAATAGCTCCTGGCTGTTTAAGCTGAGAGAATATGTTTCCTGTGACATTTAATCTGATAATAAAAGGCTGTGGGTAACTCTTATGGGAATCAGGCAAATGATACATATCAGGAAATGTTCTGTTCTGGCTGTAGAAGTTCAAGGTTGAGTAACTTCATACTAATGTAGCAAGAGCTAGTTTATCACAATTCAACTAAACAAGTCTTTGAATACAAAATGAATTTGATGCAATTTGGGATTTTACATTCAAATATATAATACAGATTGGAAAGAGATTGATATGTTATCACATTTTATTTTGGGAAAACTGAGTTTGAACAAGTTGATCTCAATTTGAGTCTTGCATGTCATGCTGGCTTATCCAATTTCAGAAGAAATTACTGACCCAAATTTGTTGGAGGAAATTATTTTCCGCACCATGAAGTCTTTTCAGACTACTGTTCAAATAAACTCCAACATGGTAAATCTTTTTCAAAATAACTGAACAGAGCACTGGAGAGCAAATTAATGTTTTTTTTTTTTCCCCTAGACTTTCTAAGTGAAAATATATTTACATAGTTATTGATTTAATTTTTCTGATTTAATTTTAAAAATAAATTGATTATACTTATAAATGACAGTCTAGTAAAAGAGGTTAACTTAGATCTTGTGAAAGTTGCATGATGGATGTTAAATAGCCATTAGGTATTTTTGACAAGTGTTTGCAGTGAAAATTGGTATGAAATTCTTACTGCCTTTTTCTACTCTTAGTATGATTCTGTTGAACACCTTCCTTATGACTTTAGACAGACTGTTGGAGTAGAGTCTTGCCATCACATGCTTTCATATTCAAAATCAGTAAACCCAATATAGATAATAAATTGTAAAATCTGGTAGCTTTAACTTTGAAATTAGGTTTCATAATTTACTAGTTGTATTATCTAAAGTTTTTTTTTAAAACTTCTCCAAATCAATAAAAAGAGTTTCATAATACTGCCTAAAAGCTACTTTGTTTTAAGGATTAAATGATTTGTGCAAAGGCATGGTACATTGCTCTTGACATTCAATCTGCCAGCTCATCTGGGTTCGACTTTACATGGTCCTCACACTTGCTGCCTGTTGCATTTTATTTCTAAGCATTTCTAAACATTTTTCTTCAGTTTAGTGTTATCCTTCTATTCAAATTGCTTCCTTATTATAAGAAACTTCACCACATGGATAAAATTGCCATGAATCTCTTCTTTATGAATGATATGTGTGTGTAGCTACATTTTGGGAGGTGAGGAGAATAACCAAAGAAGCTACACGAGGAATATTGGAGTACAGTCTACTTTGGAACAGTACCTATCTCATGTGGGAGCATCTTTTGGTTCTATTCTTCATATTACTATTCTCTTATATGTAGGAAGAGAATAAGTAATGTTGTGACTGATTAATATTTCTAACTTTTCTGATATCTGTGGCTGTCTTTCAATGAGTGAAAGGCAGTAGAGTGCTAAGAGCACAGGTAGGTAATTTTTTTTCTAGGCATACTATAGTAGACTAACATTGGATGCTTTTTGCAAAAGTATTTTCATTTTTGGTGATTTTCATGTTCAAAATTTACTACAGTGCTCACTTGAAAGCCTTCAGATTTCTAATAATTTCTATATAGTTTATTGGCAAATCTTGGATCAATTTAATAGTTAGACTTCTGGTTTCCAGCTTGACATATAAAGCTCTTGAAAGTCATTATTCCTGTCTTTACAACAAGAAAAAAGCTGAACAGACTCAAACTCAACAACTTTTCTTTTAATCTTCAGATAATTAAGGTCACAAGGTAGACTGCTGCTCTGAAAATTGAGAGATATATAGGGCAATACAGAGATCCCCTAAGAGCAGAAGCCCAGAACAGTACCAGCGGCTGAAGAAGTCAGTATCAGTAAGACTGTGTTAAAGTGTAGTTGACAAATTGCTCCAGTCTCAGTGTGGCTTAAAAATTAAAATCTCATAAGAGGTCCAGTCTTAGGGATGCCGTCACACATTGTGTTTTACCTTGAGGAACCATATCAGATTCTCAGTGTAAAGATCTGAGAAGAATCCTCTTGTGCTTCCAGCAGGAGGAATAAAAACATAAGCATTTTGAAAAACAGCCAGAGATAAACATTCTCCTTAACAAGGCCTGCACTCAAGAAAATCTGTCTTATCAGAGTCTACCTACTTGTGTTCTACCAAAGCATAAATGATCTGGGTGAAGAGAAATACCCAACTCCAGTAGAGGTATAATAAGCTGAGAAAAAAAAAGTGAGAAATGTCTAACTCCAGCTCCCTCTAGACTTCAACATTGGGGAATAGGAATATCCAACTCAGTCTCGCTAAAAGACTGAGACCTAATCATATGGTATAGAATGCTTCCCCTCCCCCTAGATGTTACTACTGTGGCTTCTGTAAAATAACAGGTTACAGCTAGAAGAACTAAAAGCCATGGGCCATAATTAAGGAATATTAGCAAAACCGAAAGACAAGGAATGCAAACAAAATTACAAAAAGCAAAACAAAACAAAAAAAGAGTGGAAACTTTAGTCTCTGACTCCATAGCTACCCAAACCAGTAAACATAGACTAACTCTTAGCCAGATAAACAAAACCTCGTACTAAAGGCTTATTAACTCCAGTTTAAAAAATTTGATACACCATTTCCAGTTATCAATAAAATATTATAGGGCATGCTTCAAAACAAAAACACAGTATAAAGAGACAGAGCAAGCATTAGAACCAGACTCAGACATGGCAGGGATATTGGAATTATTAGACCAGGACTTAAAATTACTATGATTAATCTGTTATAGACTGAATGCTTGTGTCACTCCAAAATTTACATTTTCAAGCTCTAATAACTCATATGTTGGTATGTGGAGGTGGGACCTTTGGAAGGTAATTAGGTTTAGTTGAAGTCATGAGGGTGAGATCTACATGATGGGATTAGTATGCTTACAAGAAAAGGAAGAGAATGGAGCTTGTTTTCTCTTTGCCATGTAAGGATGCAGTGAGTAGGTGGCATTCTGCAAATTAGTAAAAGGGATCTTTCTAGGAAATGAATCTGTACATTGATTGTCCGCTTCTCAGACTTTAAAATTGCAAGAAATAAATGTCTGTTTAAGGCACCAAGTTCATGGTGCTTAGTCATGGCAGCCTGAGCTGACTAAGATATACTGGGAGCTCTAATGAAACGGGTACCAATAGGATAGAACAAATGAGATATGTTACCAGAGAGAGGAAAACTCTTAAGAATTTTTTTTAAATGCTAAAATAACACAGTAACAGAAGAAAAGGATTCTTTCAATTGATTCATTAATAGACAGGATATTGTCAAGAAAAGAGTAAGTGACCTTGAAAATATGTCAATAGAAACTTCCAAAACTGAAATGTCAAGAAGAAAAATAATGAAACAATATTCAAAACTTGTGTGACAATTAAAGGTATAAATATGCGTAAAGAAAATGCCAGAAGGAGGAAATAATATAAGAAACAGAAGAAATATTTGAATCAGTAATGGCTGACAATTTTCCAAAATTACCACCAAATGCCAAGCTAAAGATCTAGGATGCCCAAAGAATGCCAAGTAGGTCAAATACTTAAAAATCAATACTTATGCATGTTATATTTTATGTGCAGAAAGCAAAGATAAAGAAGACACAAGGAAAAAAAATCTTCACTACAGAGGAGCAAGAATAAGAATTACATCAAACTTCTCAGAAACCACACAGGTAGAAAGAGAATACAGTAACATATTTAAGGTATTGTAAGAAAAAAAGCCACCAACCTAAAATTCCATATTCAGTGAAATTATTTTTCAAAAGTGCAGGATAAATAAAGACCTACTCAGAAAAACATTGAAGGGATTTGTTGACAGTAGACCTGCCTCATAAGAAATGTTTAAACCTCTAGCTCACATTATACCCAATGATGAGAAACTAGATGTATTGCCTTGAAGTTTGAAAGCAGGACAAAATGTCTCCTCTCAACCCTTAAATTTATCATTGTACAGAAGTAATAGCTAATGCAATAAGACAATAAAATAAAACTGTCTTTGTTCACAGATGACATGATGAATTATGTAAAAACTAAAAGAATTGATTATAAAAACAACTTCTAGAACTAATAAGCAATTACAGCAAGATCACTGGATACAAGGTTAATATAGAAAGTCAGTTGCTTTCCTATGCACAAGCAATAGGCAATTGTAATTTAAAATTAACACACAAAAAGAGAGAGAAATACTTAGATTTAAATATAACAAAATATATAAGTTCAATATGGACAACTATAAAAATTTGATTAAAAAAGTAAAGATCTCAACAAATTTGGAGATATTCTTTGTTCATGAATAGGAAGATTCAATATTGTTAAGATGTCAGTTCTTCCCAACTTAGTCTATAGATTCAATGCAATCGCAATCAAAATGCCAGTAAATTAATTTGTGAATATCCGATAACCAATTCTAAAGTTTACATGGACAGGCAAAAGACCAAGAATGACCAACACAATATTGAAGAAGAGAAAGCTGGAGAACCAACACTGCATTACTTACTACCAATAGTAGAAGACTTACTTTAAAACTAAAATAATCAACACTATGTGATATTGGTAAAAAGAACAGACAAATCAATCAATGGAATAGAATAAAGTCTGGAAACAGATGCACACAAATATAGTCAACAGATCTTTGATGTTGGTGTAATTGTGATTCAATGAAAAAGGGTAGTGTTTTCAACAAATGGTATTGTAACAACTGGACATCTGCATGTTTAAGAAAATAAGTGTAAACACTGACTTTAACTTTCACAAAAACTAACTCAAAATGGATCATATACCTAAATGTGAGGTGTAAAATTACAAAACTCCTAGAAGATAACATGGAAGAAAATCTTAATAGCCACTAGTTTGGCATTGAGTTTTTAGATACAACATCATAAGCACTATCTGTCAAAATACTGATAAGATAGACCTCATTAAAATAAAAAAAATCCCCTCAAAGCAAACTCTTATGGGAATGAAAAGGCAAGCTTATACTGAGGGGGAGAATATTTGCAAAACACCTATCAGATAAAGGACTTGTATTCAAAATAAATAACTTTTCTAAAAACCAGTAACTCTTAAAACTCGACAATAAGAAAATAACCCAATTAAAGAGGAGGAAGGATCTGAACAGATGATGCACTGATGAAGGTATACGTATGGAAAATAAACACATGAAGAAATTCTCAAAACTCTATCCTTAGGAACAGGATGCTAAAGCAACAATGAGGCATCATACGTTGTTACAGTAAATGGCTGACATTCAAGACACTGACAGCACCCATCACACGTTGTTACAGTAATGGCTGACATTCAAGACACTGACAGTACCCACCACAAGCTGATGGAGATGTGGAGCAAAAAGAACCCTTATTTTTTGCAGGTAAAGTTGAAAAATGGTAGAGCCATTTTGGAATACAGTTTGACAATTTATTTCAAGGCTAAATAGTAGTCCATGAGTCCTGCTCCTAGGTATTTACCCAAATGAGTTGAAAATGCATGTCTACATAAACATCTACATACAAATGTTGATAGAAGCTTTATTCATAATTCCAAACATTAGAAGCAACTAAGACATCTCTTAATAGATGAATAAACAGACTGTGGTATATCCATACAATGGAATATTATTCAGTGATAAAGAGAAATAAGCTACCAAGTAATAGAAAAACTTGGAGGAATCTTAAATGCATATTAATTAAAATAAGGCAGTCTGGAAAGGCAACATATTGGATGATTTCAAATACATGACATTCTGGAAAAGGCAAAAGTATACGGATGGTAAAAAGGTCAGTGGTGCCAGAGGTTCAGGCTGGGGTAGGGGGTGGTGGAGAGGGATGAATAAGTGGAACACAGGGCATTTTTAGGTCAGTGATACTATTCTGCATGATGCTGTAATGGTGGATAAATGCCATTATACATTTGGAAAAAGTCAAAAAACTGTACAACACAAACAATGAACACTAATATAAAACCATGGACTGTAGTTAATAATAATACATTAATATTGGTGCATCCGTTGCAATAAATACCTCACACCAATGCAAGATATTAATCGTGTGGGAAATTATGGGCTGGAGAAGGCAGAAGGAATATATATTTTTTTTTCCTGTAAACCTAAAGCTTCTTTAAGAAATAAAACATATCAGTTAAAAATATATATGAATTAAAATAAATAAAAATATATAAAAAACAAGAACAACATGAATAATGAAAATATGTAGTTTACTATGCACAATTGTTCAGATATTTGCCCTTAATTTCTACTTTTTAAATTTTGAGACTTCTATTTTGATCTAAAAATATGCACAAATTTTTATAAGTTTAGATATCTATACACATATAAATTTCAATGTAGCTTATATGTGTATGTCACAAAATGCTCCTGATTTTAACTGGTTAATTTTTACTTAATAATTTTTTTTTTTTTTAGAATAAAAAGAATGAAAGAGAGAAAGAAAGAGGAAGAGATTTTAGAAAAAGAGAGAAAAGGAGAAAGAAAGAAACAGCAAAAGAAAGAAAAAAAGCATGCAAGATAGAAAGAAAGAGGAAGAGATTTTAGAAAAAGAGAGAAAAGGAGAAAGAAAGAAACAGCAAAAGAAAGAAAAAAAGAATGCAAGATAGAAAGAAAGAGGAAGAGAAAGAGGGAGAGAGAATGGGATTCTTGTTTTATTGCCCAGGC